>JACSYO010000817.1:2500-122120 GCA_016806645.1 Ophiodon elongatus
ATATCTGTATACTCTGTTGTTGAAGTTGCTCAACTCTACAGGAAATGGATACATTTTCAGTGTAAAAGCACAGAAAACTCTTAATGTTACCACTTACAAAAATAATTTAAGGCTAAACAAATTGTCCACACTTTGCAAAAATATGCAAAGATTTGAAAGTTCAAATCTCTAAACCCAAATGATGAAGAAAATACGTTAACCACATTCATACATGTGCAGAAGCCCCATCAATAATGTGTTTCTGAATGTCTGTAGCTTTCTGTGTTGCGGAGCCATACAACGTCAGAGCATGGAAGCGTTTCTTCGTGGACCTGAAGCTGCCCTATTCAGTGGCGAGAAACGAACAGGTCCAGATTAAAGCAGTGGTGCATAACTACGGCTACGACGACCTACATGTAAGAAAATCACCTCAGAATGACACACAGCACAATCAATTCCTTTTTATTCATCCAGAGAATTTATTAAATATAGAATTATTTTTTTTCTACAACAGGCGCAGCCTCATTTAATTTTCAGCAAGCTCAAGCTCTGTTTTGATACTTTTTAAAGCTCCGGCACCTTATTCACATTCAAAGTACAGTCTTAGTCATTGAAAAATTCTAATGTGTATGAATTGTGATGTTAAGAGTATTAGCAATTGTTTGTCATTAGTAGTATTATTGAGTAGAAACAGAATACTTCAAAACTTTATTGCCTAGATTTACTGTAAATAAGTAGGCCACAATTCTGAAGTACTCATACTTGAGTATTTTTCGTTCGTATCTTCGTTCTATTACACTACATTTTTCTGACAGCTTTAGTAACTTTGCAGATTCAGACCACCAGATTATGAATACAAAATAATATCAACTAACAAATTATATATTAATATGGATTATACTACTCAGCAGTAAGTAATTCATATGAGCTCTATCTTTAACAACCGCAACATTAAATTAAAGAACATATTAATGAATCAATAATTATAAGCCAGTGATATATTTCATTTTGCATAATTCATTGATTATTGCATTGGCCTCGGGTCACTCTGACCCGGCGGTTGTGCTTTCGCCGAGATGTCATCCCTCCCGTTTCTCCTCGGGTCATTCTGATCTGCATGCATATGTGTGTATATAAATCCCCAAGCCTCCCGCTGATATCGGGTCAAAGTGACCCGCGTGCATATGTGTATGTATCTCTCCCGCTGTAATCGGGTCACTCTGACCAGCATATGTATCCCCAACCCTCTCGTTGACCTCGGGTCAAAGTGACCCTGGTGCATATGTGTGTGAATCCCCAAGCCTGCCGTTTCCCTCGGGTCACAATAACCTGCTTGCATATGTGTATGTATATTTTTATTATATTTAAAGCCCTCTGAGGCAAATTTGTAAGTTGTGATTTCGGGCTATACAAAATGAATTGCATTGAATTGAATTGACTTGAATATATATCCTTCCCGCTTTCCTCGGGTCAAAATGACCCTGTGTGTACATCCCCAAACCTCCTGTTGAGCTCAGGTCACTCTGACCCGCATGCATACGTGTATGTATATTTCTATTATATTTAAAGCCCTCTATGGCAAATTTTTAAGGTGTGAGTTCGGGCTATACAAAATGAATTGTATTGAATTGAATTGAATATTTCTATTTATCCCTCCCACTGTCCTGGGGTCACTCTGACCCGCGTATGTATCCCAAAGCCTCCCGTTTTCCTCGGGTGAAAGTGACCCTGTGAGTATATCCCCATATATATGTATATGTATATATGTGTATATGGAGGGCTCGCAAAAATACGGCGACCGCTGGAATGGATGGACTAGACCGACCTGTGCGCCTACATATGGCTGCTGATCCTAGCAGGCGTATACAGGTCAGCAGTAGCGGTAGTAGCAGTGGTAGCGGTAATAGCGGTAATAGCAGTAGTAGCAGTAGCGGTAGTGGCAGTAGTGCTTGTGTTTGTCTTTCAATATGAATGGGAATACGATACAAAAGAAGAGATAAAAGCACTGACCCTCTCCTCTTCTGTTGTTCAAAGGTCGCTGTCATTTCCACCAGTATATGCCCAGCAAGCCAACGAAATACGGAATCAAGTCGTGGGTGTCCTGCGACGACAGGATTTTACTTGTAATGGAGTATTTTTAGGGTCCGAGCACCGACGAAGTCGGTCCGAGAGGACCCTATTGAAATTGTAATGTTTATTATTCCTATTATTATTATTATTATTCTGCAATCTAACTGCCTTTTTGGGGGCTTTATCATATCTGAAAAGTTGCCAAAAAGTTGACATGCATATCAGGACGGGTGAAAAATTTGATATTTTAGGGGTCTCGCATTTGGGTAGAAAGAAATGTCTCTATAGCGCCCCCTAGAATTGTTTTTCTTTTGAAAGCCAATGAAATTCACCCCCAATCACCAATTGACTTGAAATTCGACACACAAGTCCGGTTCCGTCTGCTCTACAAAAAAGTTATATGGTAACATTAAGCTCCGCCTACTTAGATTTTCCACCATTTTTAATTTTGTGAAAAACACATTATTTCCAAATCCTCCTAAACACTGGTTCCAATTCTTACAAACTGTTATGTGGTTCATTATTGGTTCAATGCCATCACAAGTTATCAAAAGCTTGTTGATATCTCATTGTGTTGAGAACAAAAAGGACCAATCAACTTCTCAGGGGCGTGGCTTAGTTTTCAATCCACGTAACATCCAAATCACTTGGCCTATCATCACCAAATTTGTAGCATATGTCCACATTGCTTCCTTTAACTTACTCTGTCATTTTCATTATATTCAAACACTAGGGGACGATGCAGTAAATTGCCCAATTTCTGCATTTTAAGCCATTTTTCATCATTTTCAGAAGTTGTACGTGAACGAACTCCTCCTACAGAATTCATGCAATCAACTTCAAATTTGGTCAGAATGATCTGAAGACCTTGATGATGAAAAGTTATCAAAATGGCGAGTTGTCTTTGAACGGCCTTGACGTTGCGGGGGTCCAAATATACGCTCAGTTCTTGCGGTTCGCCACAAAAGTGGATGTTGCTGTAACTCCAAGGTACATTATCCAATTTGCCCGAAATTTCTTGTACATGATGGTAGTTAAGGCCTGAGCGCATTTCAATGCAAAATCTTTCACAATATCAGAGCGCCACCTATTGGCAAAAGAAAATGACAAGTTTTATACTCTGATCTATTCCTCCTAGCAAATTCACCAGATCCCTCTCAGATTTTGCCAGAAAAGCCTTAAGACTTTGCTAATGTTTCATTGTGAAGATTGTAAGAATTCGTTTCAAGGGCGGCGATGTTGCGGCTCTGCGAACTTTGATCCTTCGCCGTGAACGAATAAACCGATTTTACTCAACTCCATATGATCAGATCCTTTCCAAATTTCACATGTTGGATGAGACTCCAGGCTTGAAGACATGTACAGTCTAATTATTAATCAAAGTCATAGCGCCACCTACTGGTAACAGGAAGTTAAAGCATCTATACTTTGGCCTGTTTCTCTTATTACGTAGATCAGATCGATATGAAATTACTACCACACATATGTAAGAAGTTCATAATGCCAGCCCACAAAGCTTTTAAGGTTTCGTGTAACGCCGTTGCTGTGGCGACCCATTCTTTGCCGTCAACAACGAAGGTACTTTTGAGGGCCTAAACACACTTGAAACGTAACTAAACTTGGCACACACATTTAAAGTCATAAATATAGTTACCAGACATGATTGTAATGCTTCAGAGTGGAAACGTTGCTCGATAGTGCCCTCTACAAAGTTTTGACAAAGCAGCCCTCACAGTACGTTTGACATAGATATAAGAAATTTCGTAGGCACATGTATCACATGTAGACTTAAAAAAAGGTCTCCTGGTACCATGCTCTAAACCGTACCGGAAGACGGCCATTTTGATTTTTGTTGAATCTTTCCTTTATTTTTTGCCTATTTCTAGGCTCTTTATTTGAACGAACTCCACTTGGTAAATCATCAGATACACTTCAAATTTGGTCAGTACAATGTAAAAACCTTAGTGATTAAAAGTTATCAAATTATTGTTGTTTCGTCGAAGGCTGTTGCCGTAGCAACTCCCTCTTCGAAATGAAAAACAAATATGTTTTTGAGGGGCTAAACATGCTCAAAACAGATTAAAACATAGCACACACATTTAATGACCTAAATGTAGTTATATGATATGTTTTGAATGCTTCAAAATTAAGAATCGGCTCGATGGCGCCCCCTACAAAATGTCAACAAAATTCCGACAAAATTCGACAAAGCAGCCCTCGCAGTACTTTTGACAAAATAAACAAGATTTGGTAGGCTTATGTAACACATGTAAACTTACAAATAAGTCTCTTGGGACCATGCTCCAAACCGCATCAGAAGCCAGCCATTTTGAGTTTTACATGAATTGCTCATGTTGTCGCGTTGTCCGATGGTTGCAGACACTCGGCCGCGTGAGCCGGCATCCCGCCAGCACCCCCGACGTGTGCAAAGGTGCGAGGACCCGTACATCGCTGCTTGCAGCTTTAATTGTAAATTGTTGCTGAAAATGAAAAATTAGACTCCTGCTGGATTGTTTTTCTGAGGTCACTAAAGTGCCATTATAGACAGTAACTAAGTGCTTTTACTCAACTGTACTTGTAATTGTATTTCCATTTTAGTTAACTTTATACTTCTACTGCACTTAATTTGTCTGTCAGTATTTGTTACTTTCTTCCTGTCCAGAATCTCCAGATGTGTTGACGTTGAATGTTTGTGATAAAATATGAAATGTTCCTTTGTTTTGAGAAGATGCTCCTCAGCATCTCAGATGAATAAACTATTTTAAATTATAAAGACCCACAATAAACATCCACAAGATGGTGCTGGTGAACATTTCATTATTTCACAAGGCAAATTCTTCATTCAGAAAAATAAATTCTCCCCTTTTCTCTTAGAATTTAACTCTTTTCAACTCACTTAGTTTACTGAAAAAACAAAAAAAGTAAATTATTGAACCATTATCTTTGATAAAGTTTGTTTATATATCAATTGAATTGTCCTTTAATCATATTATTTTTTATTATTCATGTGTATGTATTTTACTACCTTCATAAGTTCTGCATGTGCTGCAAATGTTTATCTATATTTCATCTCTTCAATAAAATAAAAAAGGATGCAACTCTTTCTGCTACAAAAGAATCTTTACTAATACTTGTCCTTTTTATAAGAGTTGAGCTCTTCTTTCATCTCAACGCTGTAATGAGGCTTCAACCTGTTAAAGAGAGCGATGATGATCAAGGAGGGACTCAATGAAAGCACAGATCAGACTTTATATTATCATTTATTTAAAAAAAAAGTGGTTCATCAGTACAAAAATACACACCCAACGAATTCAGTTTTGAACCGCTCACCGATTCACAAGATTATTATCCATGTGGGACACTTGTCGCATACAGAAAAACAACCTTTTGTGCCATAATTAAATAAATAAAGTCGACG
Organism: Ophiodon elongatus; assembly: GCA_016806645.1. NCBI lineage: Eukaryota > Metazoa > Chordata > Actinopteri > Perciformes > Hexagrammidae > Ophiodon > Ophiodon elongatus. The sequence continues at coordinate 7,968 of JACSYO010000817.1, forward strand.
CGTTTAAACTTCAGCTCGATGTTTCAAAGTAAAATAAAAGTGGCTTCATGTCGTCGTCTCTCCAGCGAAGCTTCTACGAGTTAAAGTGTGCTTATGATCAAACCACATGATTAAAGTTAAAGGGTCTCTGATTTCATAACAACAAGATGTTTGGTGGTCTTGCATTTAAAAATATATAAATACATAAAATATCTTTTAAAAAGAAGACCTTTTATCTCGTAACTTAAAAATGCTTGAAGACACAGTGGACCGTCTGAGACTCAGCCAGCCATCATTGAGCTGCTTGCATGTAGAAAGTGTTGATGTTTCCTCAGGGTTTGCAGCAGGAGGGTCACTTCCATGTTGTTGAGGGTCAGCGCCGCTTGGCCTCTTGTATTCTGGCTCCCTCCCTCCTCTGAGCCTCTGCATGCATTTCTCTATACGCACATGGAAAGTTGTTTTATTTAAGCAAAGTGTTAACTGTACAAATACATTCACAACCAGTGATGTTCTTAGTTTTTTTAATGGTTCCAGAGCTTATTTCATTAGTTCAATAAAAACCAAAGTGAACAGACAAAAGACAAGAATCATAAATAGAAAACTGACAATAAAAACGTGTTTAATATGTTGTTTTTTTAAAAGAAGAGAAATAAAGTATAATCTTAAAAGATTTTGTATTTTACTGAGAGACGATTTAAAGAATTAGTTTAGGAAACGTGTTCATTTGCTCTCTTAGGTGAGAACTTCAGTTCCACTGGCTACGTGAAGCTACCACTAGCATCCAGTTAGCTTAGCATCTAGCTTAGCATCCTTTAAGATGCTTACAATCAGTCATTCTCATTGTTCATCCTGTAATTTACTTCTGTTGGTTATTCTGTACACAAGACATCTATTTCCTGTCCGTCCTTCTCATTTGTTAAAACTTTTTTTAAGCTAATTTACCCAAGATGGAGCTAGTTTTTTATTCCCTATAATATAAGATAGTTACATTCCAACAATGTATGAAAAGCTGGAGATCAGAAGTCTGTAACTTACCAATTGCTCCATATTTCCACAGAAGAACAGCAGCAACACTGAGGACAGTTTTCAAGACAGACTCCGTCTTTGCAGCATCTGAAGGAACATCAGACAGTTTATAAGAAGAGCAAATCAAAGGTTTTTTTATATGGTTATTCATTCTCCTCGTGATTAAAAATACATTTAGACAACTCAGATTATCTTGTGTTCAAAGATGCTGTGAAATAAAGAGAATCAAACGTTTGTAGAAGTGTTTAAAAACCCATTTACCTTGATCTTCTGACTGGTTCTTCTTTCACTGGAGCTACAGTTGTGCTGGAGTCATGTCTCTGGTTCCTTAACAAAATAATAATAATAATTTCAATAACCTGAAAACACAGGATGAAATATCTTCTAGTAATAATCAGACAAAGCTGGCTGTTTGTTTTAATCTACCTGGGCTCAGAGAGAGAAAATGTTAAAACATACAAACATCTGTTAAAAGAAAAGAGTGAATAATGTGAAGAAAACGTATTTCAATGCAACGTGGCCCTTTAACGGCCCTTCTGACGCCCACCCTCCTCTCTCTCCTTCTGTAGGGATTCATGTCCCATTAATGCACATTACTAACTCTACTTCTTCCCCGGAGTCTTTGTGCTTTCTGTCCTCTCAGGTTTACATGGATCCTGGTTTTATCGGGACATCCTGACACCCACTGCTATTATCATTGTTATTATTATTATTATTATTATTATTACTTGCATTGCTATTAGTATTCCAGACCATTTCTGCTTTTACTATCATTGTTATTCTACTACATCCACTGCTGCTGTTATTTTTAGTATTCACAATGTTTCTGCTTACAACTCATAATATGATAATTTCTGTCATATGCATTGAATGTGTTGTAACTGTTATGTTGTTCATTCTGTACACATGGCATATATTGTACTTCTGTCCATCCTGATAGAGGATCCTCCTCTGTTGCTCTCCTGAAGGTTTCTTCCCTTTTTCTCCCAGTTAAAGGGTTTTTAGGGGAGTTTTGAATTACAATTTACTTTAAAAAACATAATCTAATTATCAGTTTGTCATCACCTAAACCTCAGCAGCATCTCCACTAGACAGTTAAATAAACATAATAACTTCTGCTTCTATGTTTAAATTTAATTGAAAATCCACACTGAGCATCTTTTAATACAAATAAATCTCTCCGGGTGATTCTTTATTATATTTCTTGTATCTAACATGCTTACCAACAGTGAGGTTGGTGACACAGCTGAGCTCCAGCTTTGGGACGAAACATCTGTACGATCCAGAGTCGGACCGATTCAGGGAGGAGATCTTCAGCGACAGGTTTCCTCTGCTCAGGTCTCCGTTGAGAGTCGTCCTGTTTCTGAACACAGGCCTCTGGTCGCTATAGTCTTGCTTCCGGTGTCGATAAGCATGGACCACCCCGCTGAGGCCCTCTCTGCTCCAGTCCGCCGTGAGACTCCGCACGTTCACCTGGGGATCCAGGTAACATGGCAGAGAGATGTCGCTTCCTTCTTCTCCGGGCAAACGGCACGAGACGCTCATGAGGAGGAAACAAACAACTTCATTCAGCTTTAAAACGCTGCTAACAACGTTTCCAAGAAAGCTACAAACACATCGGCGTTAACTAACAACATTATACTAATGTTATAAACCTATAAAAAAAAATTTGAATGACGCTTAAAACACATTAAACCAGCAAGCTACATGCATTAGCCGCCAGTAAAAGATAACCTCCAAACCTACCTGCTTAGGCGATGACGTAACACAGACAGGTGACTGAGTGAAACACGCATGATTTTAAGATAACGGGTGTCGATGTGATGAAACGTGTGAGAAGTGCGCCGCTGTCGCTCTGCATTGAATGAACACACTAGGACGCACGTGATCACCCGGCCCAGAAAGGGGAGGAGTTCTTAAAGAGACAGTCTCACGTCTGAGGCTCACCGCTCGACCCAGATAATACCTGGTGATTCTAAAGACCCACTTTCCCACCTGGAGGCTGAGGTGTCAACGATGACCTCTCGAGATCGAGGCGGCCGCAGTTTTTAGAGCCAGGTGCCTTAGTTGCTCTCCACCGATGACCCAGGGCATGATGGGAAACGTCTTAAGAGTTGATTGGCTCTTAGGTTTAACAACAAAACACCACGTTTTGTAGAAAATGCTATTTTTCTGTGCAATTGTAAAACTGTGATTGTTGGCTATTAGTCTCATGTTGTGCAATGAAGTTTTAATCTAAAAACACATATTGTGTGGTTGATAATAATAAAGCTAATGTATATAACACATATCAAAGCGAGCAGCAAAGTGTTTCACAGGCAGACATAAAAAGCACAAAGGATAGCATACAATGCAGCTACACACATTTCCACATATGAATAACTCCGTACGAGGTATGAAGCCATCATGAATGACTCAAGTATCACGTGGGGAACCCCCCCAATAATGTTGAACAAATGTTATGCAGAAATTGCCCACAGTGCCCATGGACTGGCAGACCGGGGTGGTGGTTCCCATTTTCAAAAAGGGGGACCGGAGAGTGTGCTCGAATTATCGGGTATCACACTACTCAGCCTCCCGGGGAAAGCGTATGCCAGGGTGCTGGAAAGGAGGCTCCGACCGATTGTCGAACCTCAGATTCAAGAGGAGCAGTGCGGATTCCGTCCCGGTCGTGGAACAGTGGACCAGCTCTTTACCCTCGCAAGACTACTGGAGGGGCTCTGGGAGTTTGCCCAACCAGTCTACATGTGTTTTGTGGACTTGGAGAAGGCCTTCGACCGGGTCCCTCGGGGGTTTTTGTGGGGGGTGCTGCGGGAGTATGGGGTGCCGGACCCGTTACAACGGGCCATCCGGTATCTGTACGACTGCAGTAGGAGCTGTGTTCGTATTCTCGGCAATAAGTCAGACTCGTTCCCGGTGGGTGTTGGCCTCCGCCAAGGCTGCCCTTTATCACCGGTCCTGTTCGTGACTTTCATGGACAGGATATCTAGGCGCAGCCAGGGGGGAGGAGAACGTTGGGTTCGGGGGTCTCAGGATCGCCTCTCTGCTGTTCGCAGATGATGTGGTCCTGTTGGCCTCTTCGGACCATGACCTCCAGCATTCACTGGGGCGATTTGCAGCCGAGTGTGAAGCGGCGGGGATGAGGGTAAGCACATCCAAATCCGAGGCCATGGTGCTCTGCCAGAAACCGGTGGATTGCTCCCTCCGGGTGGGGATGCAGTGCCTGCCGCAAGCAAGGGAGTTCAAGTATCTCTGGGTCTTGTTCACGAGTGAGGGTAAGATGGAGCGGGAGATCGACCGGCGGAACGGAAAGCTCTCAATTTACTGGGCGGTCTACGTTCCGACCCTCACCTATGGTCACGAACTCTGGGTCGTGACCAAAAGAACGAGGTCTCGGATACAAGCGGCCGAAATGAGTTTTCTCCGTAGGGTGGCCGGGCTCAGCCTTAGAGATAGGGTAAGGAGCTCGGACATCAGGAGGGAACTTGGAGTTGAGGTGCTACTCCTTCGTATCGAAAGGAATCAGCTGAGGTGGTTCGGGCACCTGATCAGGATGCCTCCTGGACGCCTCCCGTTAGAGGGAAGCCTGGCCTGCTAGGCCGACCCAGAGTAGTATAGTAAGAGTAGTAGAGTCTTTTTAATGAAATACTTAAGGCCTCATGATGGAAGACAAATAACTTAACAGCCCAGGATGTTGTCAAAATAACAGATGTGTCCGTATTCACATTTGATGGATTTGAAGCTCTTTAATCTAGTTATTCAATATAATGCAGCTTTATATATTTTGTGAATCTGAAGGCGTGGAGGCAGGAATTGAAGAGGGCCAGAGGAGGTTTTTCATGTCTCACGTAGCCTGCAGAGATGGACTGGTCCTGCAGCAGGGCTCCCAGTACCTCATCATCGGCCCCAAAAAGGACCCGTGGAAAATAGACGCTGACACCCACTAGTAAGAAGAGCAAGAACCGAACGAATATATTTGTTAATATATTTGCAGTACAATGGACAGTTTGAGGTCTATCTATACAGGGATGAGTTTTTATAAAAAATGTGCCTATAATATTTATAGTATTCAAATTTTTCAAATTTAACGGCCTACAAGGGTCATTGTAAAAAATGTTTTTTAAATAATGAATTATAGAGCCGGGGGAGGAAGGTAATATTCCCGAGAAAAAGAAGTCAGATAAAAATGTGTTGGAAATAGTTTTTTAAGGAACTACATCACCTCACTTTACAAGGTTGGCTCAAACTCTGCCGTTGAACTCTGCGGTAACGTGAGCCATCGAGTGCTTTATTTCTTACTTTCATAAAATAACCCAGAAAGAAAAGAAGAAAACACATGCTTTCATCCTTGCCATAAGAACACGACTTTAGACAGAATGAAATATAGATGACGACTGGCGTTTCCCCCATTTTGCACAATTTATGACTTTATAATCTCGAGAATATACGTTTTTTTTCTTGTGTAAATTAAGAAATTTAATCTCAGAATTTCTGAGTTTTGTTCCCTGAATATTACCCCTCTCCCCCGGCTCTAATTATAATTATGTTTAATAAGCAGTCTTATAATGCATATAAGCCACGGAAGTAGAGAAAGTGGGATTTTTGCCGTAAACTGTCGGCTGTTTACAGGAACTGGACACTACACCAGTACATCAACTGATTCAGAGTCATCCTGAAATGGATTTATTGGTCACTGTACTGGCAGCCATGTTTGTTTGCTGTTTCACAAACTGGGTTTGAGAAAACACAACTGCCCTGCAAAGAACAAACTCTGACTTAAAAAGGCTACATCATTTTTTTTTATTTTCCAAGTCAAAAGAAAGTTTCCAGCTTATAATCAAGTTTTAAGTTCTTTATTATCATATGCACAACAATTAATGAGAGGCAATGAAAGCGTGAGATATTCACCTGGAGCTCCCTTCAACAAAACTCATTAATTATGTAGAAACAAAATTGTGCATAAGTTAAAATACAACAAATAAATGTGAAATAAAATAAATTCATGGTAGACAGGTTTACAGGAACGTAGTATATATTTTGTCTTCAGCAACAATGGCTATTTGGTGGCAAAAATACAACCTCTGTCTAAACTCCTCTCTTTTCCCTCCCTGTCTGCCAGATTCATCTACATGTTAGGAAAGGACTCCTGGGTGGAGCGCTGGCCTTCACCTGAAGAGTGCTCCAGTAGTCCCAGCCTGCAAGCTAAATGCAGGAGCCTGGAATACAAACTGTCCGCTAGCGCCTGTAGAGGCGTCTGAGCTGCAACTGCACACCACTCATTTGCTCTCGCTATGTTCTTTTTCTTGCAACAATGGAAAAATGACTGTGCACACAAAGATTCAATGGTTATTTTTGGGCCAAACAGCCTGTGCAATAAGGAAGTTATTTGTGTTCCACATTGGGGGTAAAAATACCTGAAAGTGGAGCCAGATATATCAACACACTCATAAGGTTTCTCTCTACTGTAAATGATATGAGAGGGAGGAAGTGCCACTGGCAGCAGCAAAGTAATAACAGCTCACTAAACAGCCTACTCAAGGGTGTAAGAGCTTTTATAGAAGGGTTTACAACACAAAACGACGTAGTCAAACTGTCCAAAAGCCTACTGTAACATGAGCTAAAATGAAAGGTATTGTTGAATACAAGGGTGTGATGAGCTAAAGACTTCCGCATACAGACTCATTATTTCAAATTAAAAGGTTGATAAATGTTGTATAAGTTACCAGGTCAGTTAATGAATGTCCTGCAGGGAGTTTAAATGACATGGTTACACCGTTGCTCCCTGAAAAGTACAAAATCATACTTTGAGGGCTAATTGCCTAATCTAATCTTATCTACTGGGTCCTAACACAATCCATCCTGAGAACAAAGAAAAAACATGTTTTCTTCCTTGAGTCTGAAATACTAATTACATTCTGAAAAGCATGTTATATAAATTGTGTGTACAATGAAAGGTGTCAATCTACGTATTAATTAGAGCCAACATGTGCCGATTAAAAAACAACAAGCTAAACTCTCGCGTTCTGTTCAAATTTGTAAATTAAAAATATCTGTTAAAAAAACCTACGGTTGTCTCAATGCTGTACCCCCAGAAAGAAATATACAAAATCAGTAGTTACCTGCTTGCATAAACAGACTACTACACATGAATACCAGGCTGGAGATTCCTTCTGTGCTCAGCAGATTTCGGTTCATCGTGCTGTTCAATGAAGCTAAATCCTCCGCGGCTGACTTCTGTTTTTCCAAAGTGAAAAATTAAATTAGGGAATTTTGCAGATAAGTTATTATATGATACAAATGGTCTTACAGTGGTCGTTAAACAGGTAAAATCACAACGGTCAAATGCATCAACAATGAAAAATGTGTGTTATAGTTATTCCAAGCTGATGTGATTTGAATCTTAAAGTCAGGTTCCTGCGAGAGGAGCAGCTCACCTCGAGGCGGTGCTGCCATCGTTACATTTGACCTCAGTGTACACGACACTTTCTTCCTTCTTGTGTATTTTGGGCTGAGCTGGTCTGATGTTGCAGTAGAGAGAATCTTCTTGGCTCTTGGAGAACTGGACACTTGAATAGTGAAGGTCATCCTGACAGTCCAGCCATCTCTGACTGTGTAGATACTGCATAGACATAAAGATACCACACCCCCAAATACTTATAACACGTTATGCTCACAGGTTATATATATATATACACAGTATATTTGCGTGTGTCGTAGATAGCAGCAGCTCCATGTTATTTATTTTTTAGCTTAGCACAGCTGGACCCTATAAACGTTGGGAAAAAGAGTAACATGAAGTAATCTTCCATGTGAGCCAGCAGTCAGGGTCACATTGAACAACTATTGTCTTATTGTTCAACTCTTCTTCCTCACCCATTTCCTGTCGTGTGGTCGCTCTCCAGGCTCAGGCGATTGTTTAGCGGCCCTCTTCTTTCTGTTTAGGAGATTACAAACACAAATTAATTAGTAATTCAACTCTGAAATATCCCTTTCTTTTAATCACTATCACATTCAGTTTTTTCAGTTTCTATGAATCGGGTTCTTATTTTTGCAGTTTTCAACATTATCCTGTTTGATTATACCAGCAGTGTACTATCTAAGGTAATTACTGACTTCTGGGAATGAAGCAGCAATCGCAGAGGTTTTAAACAAACCTCCTGGCAAACTTTATCATAACCCAAAACTATGCAGATTTCTGACTTTCTGTTTCAACGTTGACCTCCCGTATCGTCCATAGTTGTGTGTGAACACAATAGGGGAGTTCATTGGCATTTACGGTGCGCTCACTTTCAGTTTCCCCTCAAAAACGTTTTTACGACCTGTGTGATTTCCCTCGTTGGGCAAAGTTGTACCGATGTCCCCGGTGTTTCCAGATAACTTTGGTGACTACAGTGTTGTCATGATTGACTGCTTACCGAGTCAATATAAAGACGGAGAGGAGTACAGCAGCCAGGACAACAGCAGTGGTTGTTCCGATGACTGTTGATTTCCATGCTCCTGGGTAGTGATGATAAAACGACAACAAATAAAATAAACCCTTGATAATTCAATCAAATGTTGTTGTCTTTTTTAGATAGTAAAATAACCAGGTCTATAGCCCTCTACAATCCGTCTACACTGGTCAAATATGTTGAACCTGATCAAAAACAAACCTCAAGAAAACCACCTCAAACCTGATCTTTTTTCTTAGTCTGATAATAATCTGACCTGAGGTGACTAAGAATAAAAGTATTACTGTGCCCGACTATGTATAGGACCAAACGTGTCTATATGTTTTCAAAAAATTACAGTTTTCCTTTTCCTTGTCAACATATTTAAAAAAGAAAATGCATTTTTAAGATTTTTCAGAACATTTTCATCATAATCCATTTTTAGCCATCTTAGTGTTGACGTGGTCTGATCAGAGGTTCCTCACCTGCAGCAAGAGTCACATGTAAGGTGGAGTTACTACGTCCTCTGTTGTTCTGGGCTTCACAGTAATAATTCCCACTGTTTTCAGCTCTGAAGTCAGTGATGGTAAAGATCTGTCCTGATGCTTTTGGTGAGTCTTCATCCTTCTTGTACCAGATGTAGTTAGCTGCTGGGTTAGCATCACTGCTACAGGTTAGATTCACTGAACTGCCCTCCACTATCTCAGCAGAGGGACTCACTGACACAGAGGGAAGCTTTGGAGCATCTGGAGGAGAAATACGTATAAACCTATCAACACTGGTGTGCAGAGTTTGGCCCAAGAGATGAGCTAATGTTTTGTACTCACACTGGACATTTAAAAATAGAGATGAAGAGTTGATCTCTCCATGTTGATTCTCAGACTTGCAGTAGTAGATCCCTCTGTCCTCAGAGCTGATGGAGGTGAAATCATAAACGCCTTCTGGTCCTTGAAGGAGTGTTTGGTTCTCCTTGTACCAGGTGTAGTTAGCTGCTGGGTTAGCATCACTGCTACAGGTCAGAGTCACTGAACTGCCCTCCACTATCTCAGCAGAGGGACTCACTGACACAGAGGGAAGCTTTGGAGCATCTGGAGGAGACGATTTTACACAAGTTAATGATAACATCAGGCACACGTTGCAAATAGTGAACAAACCGTCTCCATAAACCACCACTGGAGCTTCTCGGGGAATTAGCAGACTGTGAAAGTGATTCAGAACCCTTTTTCAAATGATCAAAACATGTAAATTAAGATTTATTAGCTGCATCTTTTTTTCTCAACACCCTATATTTCACTCACAATGTACATTAATAGAGACGTATGCAGACGTCCTCTTCCCCAGATCGTTCTCAGCCGTGCAGTAATACTGTCCAGAGTCAAAGGACTGGATGGAGCTGAAGACGAGCTGAGGTTCTTTACTGAGCAGTGATTGGTTCCTCTTGTACCAGGTGTAGTTAGCTGCTGGGTTAGCATTACTGCTACAGGTCAGAGTCACTGATCTGCCCTTCATGTCACCAGAAAGACTCGCTGACACTGAGGGAACCTTCAGAGCATCTGGAGGAGAACACAATATGTTTAAAAGGTGGAGAAGCAAATATTAGATGCAAAGTGAGGCGGCCCATATTCTTATGTTGGATATACATATTTTTTGTTAGTTAAATAGTTGAGTGAACTCACACACTGAGGGAGAGCCGTAACTCTCGTGTCCTTTCAAAGCACAAGAGACGTCGTCTCCGGGATAAAACCGGTCCGTGTATGAAGAACCTTCCTCCCTCATGAGTTTCTCTCCGTTCTTGAACCAGATGTAGCGAAGACGACCCGCTGCTCTGCAGCTGTTCCGACACTCCAGCTCCGCCTCGGTGTGAGACTGGAGGACTGTTACTCTGGTCACCTGCACCTGGAGGGCTGGATATGTGAGGAAGAACCCACAATGTTTGATTAACAGTTAAAACCACACGTGTGATAATCTGATCTCAAACTAAAATGAGTATGGAGGTCAATGCAACAGCTACTGTTATGTCATGATTATTAAATGAACTTCAATTGTAATCAGATTTCTTTTGTACCAATTTCTGATAATGCAATGTTTTATAATGTGTTTATATGTACTAAATATTGTATGGCTCAGTTATGAGCCATTAATAGGAGCTTTTGGGTTGCAAAAAAATCCCTTCAGCTGATGTTTATTCTCCTGTTTTCAATTGGTTGAACAACTAAGTACATTTACTCAAGTTACATTTTGAGTTACTTGTACGTTACTCATGTATTTCAATTTCTGCTACTCTATACTTCTACTCCTCTAAATTTCACAGGGCAAATATTTATCTGGTAACTTTAATAATTTTGCAGATTCAGACTAATTATACAGAATTTAATCAACAAATAAATTAGGATTTAATATTATAGATTAGGTTAAAACTTAATTATTTAAATTCACTGACTACCAAGCAAATAAAATAAATAAAGTAGTTAAAACTAAGTCGCTCAACATTAATGCATAAATAATTATGATCCAACAATATAATATACATTATTCTAAAAAGGCCATTCTGCATAACGAGTACTTATACCAAGCCTAAGTATATTTTGAAGCTAATATTTTTGTACTTTTACTTAACAAATTGAATATTGGACTTTTACTTGTAACAGAGTATTTTTACGCTAGTTCTCCTTTTACTTAAATACAAGATATGAGTACTGCTTTACCTCTGAACAATTGAAGCAATCTTCTTGATTAACTACAGAGGGAGCTATAGGAATATGCAAAAATAAAACACTAGCCAAAGCATTTCTTTTTAAAGCCTGGTAGCCCCAAAACGTATCAGTATTACTGTTCAAACACTTATCTACGAAACATTTTGAATAATTTTTTTAATTGCTATTAAATCCTTTTTAGTAAGTGGAACAAAATATTTTCATACAACGTTCCTGCTGGTATGAATATCAGTTTGTGTTCATCTCTACCTGTGACAGTCAGAGTTGTACCAGGTAAACTGCTCCTCCATTCAAAGTTTGGTGTGTTGAATTTGAAGTGGTACTCGGCTGAATCGCCCTCTCTCAGGTCAGTGATTCTCAGAGTGGAGCGTCCTCTCTCTGTTTCAAGGACCTGAACACGATCTTCATACTGGGAGTCTTCACTCAGGTCCTCAGGTCGTGTGAGAGAACGCCACTGATGACTGTGCTCAGGACTGAACCAGAATTTTGATTCAGCTTCACCTTCATGACTGTTGTAAGTACAAGAAATGTCCACCGACGAGCCTTTGGAGGCGCAGATGCTTCCGTCAGCGTACGTCACTCTGTTGCAAATTTCATCTTGGACACCTGAAAAATGAAACAGTTTAATTTTTTTTAGTTTGTGTGGTAAAAGAGCATCCATTTAGTGCACATATTTCAAAATCCCAAACAAAATGGTGCTTCTTGTATTTTTAAAGCAAAGGATGAATCCAATCCGTTGGCTTATAGACCCACTAGTCTATTAAATTATGATCAGAAAATGGTAGCAAAGATGCTGCCCCACTAGACCTGGCAGACATATTTCATCTCTAATACATCATAAACAAAATGGCTTTGTTTCTGGTAGATTTTCTTTTTTTAACAGCCGGAGATTATTTTATGGAAAAAAAGTATTATTTGCCAAAAAAAGGTCGTAAAAAAGCATATTATAGTATGCTGTAAAAAAAAAATGGTCGTATAGTATGCCAGAAGAAGTCATTGTGTAGTATGTAATAAAGAAGTTATTAAAAATGTGATAATCTACTAGTTAATAGTAGTTTGTCACAAAATAGGCATAGGCATTTTCATTTTCATTTCATGAAAAAGATTAGGGTACAGTATGTCACATTTTTTTAAAGATGTCATAAATAAGTAATATTATAGTATATTATAATATATTTTTTAAAGTCATTGTATATCAGAAAAAGGTATTGTATAGTATGTTATAAAATGTCATAAAAAGTTATACAACACTGTAATAGAAAATGGAAAGAAAATCTGATAAAAAGTTATAGAATAGTATGCCATGAAAAATATAAAGTCAATTCACTTATATTCATTTGTATAGCCCAAAATCACAAATTTTCCTCAGAGGGTTTTACAAACTGTACAGATTTCATAAAAGTGTTACATGTGTGGTGTTGTGTTGTCCAACTGTCTCTCTCCAGGCTTCGCCCCTACTCAGGTGCTTTCAATTACCCATCCGGGCCTGGAGATAGATGACCTGGGGAGAGCTGTGGCGTGTACCAATTGTCCGGCAGCTTCTTTTCTATGATAGGTCTGTGGCTGTAATTTGATGTGATAACTCATACAAAGTCATAATATAGTATGTCATAAAAAAGTCATATACCATAAAAAAGTAATTGCATAGTATTTCTTGAAAAATTAATAAGACATAATAATGCAGTAAGTCATGGAAAAGTAATGAAAAGGCCATAGTAGGTTATGAAAATGTCAAGAAAAGTAATAGGTCATTATTGTAATGCAAAAGTCATGATTCAGCATAACGTACAAAATGTAAAAAAGGTTTTATGTATATTATGTCATAAAAAGTATACAGTATGTAAGAAAACTAATATAGTCAAAAAATGTCAAAGTATGAAGTGTCGTAGAAAAGTCCTGAAAAAAGCCATAATATAGTATGTCATAAAGGTCATAGAAAGTCACAGAATGTCACAAAAAGTCATGAAAGGAGTCATAGTACAGTTTGTGATAAAAAAGTGTAATAAAAGACATTACAAAGAATTGCAGAAAAAGTCATAAAAAGTGAATGAGAGTTTGTCATTAAAAAGTAGATAAAAAGGTAATAGTACTGTATGTCATACAATTCTCATAAAAACAAATAGTGTAGTGCATCATAAAAAAATCATATTAATGTAGTTAGTAAAAAAGTCAGATAAAGGTAACAGTATAGTTTGTAATAGTCGTAAAAAAGTACGAATGTATTTTTTCATAAATATCCTAAAAACTTGTAATTTAAAAAGTTATAATAAAGGATTTCATTAAATGTTAAACAAGTTATAATATAGGATGGCATGACATTTTTTTTTTTATTTGTCATAAAAAGTAATATTATAGTATGTCCTAAACAGTCACACTATAATAAAAGGAATATTATAGTGTGTTGAAAAAAGTCAGAGTATGATTTGTTGAAAAAGTGGAAAAACCCCCAAAAATGACATAGCATAGTACATCAAAAAAGGTCATGCAGAAGTCATTGTGTAGTATGCTGAAAAAAGTCTTTAAAAGCTATGGTTTAGTTTGTCAAAAAAGTAAATAAGTCTGTCGAAAAAGTCATCAAAATGTGATCCATTAGTATGTTGAAAGATGTTATGTAATAGTTTGGAAAAATAAGTCACAGTATAGTATTTCAAAAAGGATTATAGTATAGTATCTTGAAAAAATGTAAAAAAAAGTTATAGTATAGTTTGTTTAAAAAAAAAGTAATAAAAAAAGTCATGGTAAATAATATTAGTATTTATAAATAAGTCATTAAAAAGGCATAGGATTATAGGTCGAAAAAAGTCATAATATAGTATGTAAAAAAAGTCTTAAAACTCCACAGTATAGTGTGTCGAAAAAGGTCTTCAGAAGTCATAGTATAGTGTATTTAGTAAAGTGTTAGTCATAGAACATAGTACAGTATGTTGGAAAAAAAAGTAGAGTATGTCAAAAATAGTATTGTACGTCAAAAAAAAGTCTTAATAGGTAATGTCGAAAAAGCTTGAACGAGTCATAGTATAGTGTTGTAGAAAAGTTATTAAAAAGGCATTGTATAGTATGTCAATAATAGTCATAGTGTGTCAAAAATAGTCATCGTATATAATGTAAAAAGAAAAGGCATACAAAGTCATACTATATTGTTTCCAAAAAAATCATAGTATAGTAAGTCGAAAAAATGTCATAGTACAGTTATTAAAAAAAGCCATAGTTTGTTGAAACAAGTCTTAAAGTCTGAAAAAAGTCTTGGAATATCATAAGAAGTGATGAAAAGGTAATTGTTCAGTAGGTCATGAAATCTGTTTTGAAAAAGCCATAGTCTATTATGTCACAAAAAGTCATACAAACATCATATAGTATGTCACAAAAAGTCAGAAAAAAGTCATAGTATGTCACAAAAAGTCAAACAAAATAGTAGTATAGTTTGTCACAAAAAACAATATTATACCAAGTCATAAAAGGTCATAGTAAAGTCAATTTAAAGGTCATAGTATAGTACTTTATTGCATGTCCTTTTCTTGAGCAAGAAAAGAATAAGTTAAGGATTAAAATTACATAAGAAATATCTTGAGGCACCAGTGATACACTTTTCCTCAACTTTCAGCTCTTTCTGAGTCACCAGCTGCTACTGAGTTACAGTACAAGCAGTCATGATCGCCACCGGCTACAGGCTCCACCAGTGTTCAGTATGCCAGTGGGAGACTGTGGAGTAAACTTACACTTTGACGGAGAGGGGAAGTCCTCATGTCCTTTTACAGCACAGGAATAACTGTCTGGAGAACCAACGGGGACTGAAAAGGAGGATCTTTCTCTCCAAGTTTTCTGTCCATTCCAGTACCAGATGAAGTAATAATGATCTGGTAGACGACAACTGCTGTGACATATCAGCACTGCCCAATTTTTAGATGGAGATGATATCCTCACCTGCAGATCTGGATCTTTAAAGAAAGAATCAAAATCTGTGTTCTTTATTAAATACGGGGATCAGTAAGGAAGTCTGTACGAGGAAGTCAAAATAACACATATGGTTCATATCATCTTTATAATTCAGAAGTCGATTATACATGAGATTCTTTGACATTGCATCAGCTACATGCAAAAATCACTACTGTGTTATCATATACAGTATACCGTCAGTTTGTGTTCATCTGTACCTGTGACAGTCAGAGTTGTACCAGGTAAACAGCTCCTCCATTCAAATCTTTCTGTTTTGAATTTGAAGTGGTACTCGGCTGAATCGCTCTCTCTCAGGTTAGTGATTCTCAGAATGGAGCGTCCTCTCTCTGGTTCAAGGACCTGAACACGACCTGCATACTGGGAGTCTTCACTCAGGTCCTCAGGTTGTGAGCGATACAGCCTCCGATGATTACGTTCAGAACTGAACCAGAATTTAGATGCGATAGAGTCATAACTGCTGTACGTGCAAGAAATGTCCACTGACGAGCCTTTGAAGGCACAGATGCTTCTGTTGGCGTACGTCACTCTGTGGCAGTATTGACCATCAACACCTGAAAGATAAAACAGTCTTTAAACAGAGTTATAACTCCATCTTTCTCAGCAGTGATACAGAGCAGGTTGTTGAGTTACTGGCAGCAGAAGTGATCCTGCAGAGCTCAATGCCCCCAGAAAACGTGTAAATATAGAAAGGGGAAGTGGGAGCATTCATATTTCAAACACTTACAGTCATTAGAAAGACCAGTTTGTGGAGGACTATGCAGTAAACTCACACACTGAAGGAGAGGGGAAATCCTCGCATCCTTTAATAGCACAGGAAAAGCTGTCCGCTGAATCAAAGGACACCAAAGAAGATGACCCTTCTGCCGAAAATTTCTGTCCATTCTTGTACCAGATGAAGGAAGGAGGATCAGCTCGAGGGCAACTGCTGTGACACTTCAGCTCTGCCTGGTGCAACATTGATTTGATCACCTGCACCTGTAGATCTGGATCAGGGAAGGAAGAAGTGAGGTGTGGACTGGAGTCACATGACTTGGACACCAGTCACAAATTTAATGACTTTAGTCTCGACTTGAAAAAATAAGGACAGACTTGAAACTCGACTTGAACATAAACAGCAGTGACCTCACTTGGACTTGAACCTTTTGACTTGAAAATAATGTATACCTCTCCCTGTCCCCAAAGATTAAAACGTTTGCTATGTAAAAGGTGTGTGCACGAAGACGATCACGGGAGGTAATCACGGTATTCCGAAAGCGTCGGAGATGATGGGTTTATTTACATTGTGAGATCCTTTATTGAATAGTTAGATTTGATTATCAGAGGTTGCCTGTTAATGACATTTTACTTTGGGACTTGACTCTGAACTTGTCAGTATTAACTTGGGACTTGACTGTTTTGACTTGAGACTTGACTCTGGACTTGACTTGAGACTTTACTCTGTACCTGCCTGTCTTCTTGACTTGGGACTTGAGTGCAGAGACTTGAGACGTAATTGGGACTTGCATAACAATGACTTGGTCCCACTTCTGGGAGGAACAGAAATAATTTTTATATTCATATTTAAATACCCAAAACATGTTCACAGTTTCTGTGCATGGATGTTCATTTTTGCTCATTGAGAACAATATCTGGTGAAGAGAATCTAATCTCAAAGATGCTTTTACCAACGATTCTGATCTTTTTATCTCGGGCCATTCACATCCTACACCAACAGTTATACTTGAACTGAGAAAGGGGAAATGATCTTCCCCAAAATATCTTTCTATCATGTGACCAAATGTCCACTTTCAAACCAAGAGTCATTAGTAAGTAACCTTGGACATTAGACTTTCTTCAAATATAAATATTCAAATGTTACCTGTGACGGACAGAGAGACTCCAGGCGAACCAGTATATTTCCCACCTGGTTGGTTTGTTGTGAACCTGAACTTGTATTCAGCTGAGTCGCTCTCTCTCAGGTCTGTGATGCTCAGAGTGCAGTTGTTCTCATCACAGTGATGCTGGACACGACCTGAATACGCCACGTCTGTTCTCAGATCAACAGGATTAAGATTACTTCCTCTAGTAAACCAGATTGTTTTTCCAACTGTAATAATAGAGCTTTTTCCAGATGGGTATCTGAAGGTGCAGTGTATCTCCACTGTTGATCCTTTTAAGGCACAGATCTCAGTAGGAGTGTAAGTCACTCCCCAGCCATTCTGACCCTGTATCACTGGAACACAGAGCACAACAGAGACAGCAGTCAGACAACAGATCTCTTTGTCTCTCACCTAATGTACCCAGAAAGTTATTTACTCAAGCACTATAAGTAAAAACTTGAGGTATTTGTACTCTTTTCTTTTCACGCTAATTCTACTCCACCACATTTCAGAAAGAAATATTGTACTTTTTCTCCAATAATATGACTTTAGTTACTACTTCATCAATTAAAATGTTTGCATACAAAACATACACAGAGCTTATACAAACATACAGCTGACACGATAAGTCGATTTCTCAATTAGCCGATTAAGAAGAAAACTAATTGCTAACTATTTTGATAGTCATTTTTTGTGCAAAAACATTTCATGGTTCCAGCTTCAGATTTTAATTGTTTTGAAATAATATTGTCTTTAATGGGCAAACAAATATTTTTACAAATTGGAGAGATGTTTCATGCATGAAAAAATGAGAACCAAGGACATCACTTATTACCACAATACAACTACTTGTTCTAAATATGTGATGACACCGAAAACATACACAGACTTGAAAATAGATAGTTTAGGGATTTATTCAGAATATTGTAGTAATCCCACTTGAAACTGCTGGTCTGCTAAATGCCCTATAATGTAAATGTGGATATGCAGTACCTGGCATAGAGAGAAGGAAGACAACAAATCCACTTGCTGTTGAACTCATAGCTTCTCCTCTCATCTCTGTGTGGCTTCAGAGACAATAAAACAAACAAGGAGATTAATGTGCACAAGATGCAGATTAGTCACATCAAACACGTCTACTTTCAATAAAGAAGGAAGTGCTCTTGAACCGTATCGTTGCCCTGTGGGTAGGAAAGTAGGGTTGAGACAGAAAGCAGGTTGTTGAAATACCCCAGGCTTACTTCCTCTTCACATTATTAATATACACGTTGAACCAGATGCCGGTAAATGGCCAAGAAAATTACTTGTGAGACCCTGCAGTGCACAATTTAACTTTAATTTTAAGTTCCTGAAGAGACAACAGAAAGTTTAAAACATCGCTTTACACTTCAGTGCATGGTGAAACCATAACTTACAAGATGTGCTGCATTAATAATATCTGCAAAAAGTCATGTGACATGTCATTTGTGATATAACTTAAAAATGTACATTTTATAAAAATACCGGGCTGTTCATTTTGAATATTATAAGTCAAGGAGAAAGTGGATTTTGAAAAAGCAATAGAAAAGTCCATGGAAACAGATAGACAACAGATAAGCAAACTGCAGAAAAGTGTTTTCCGCATCGGTGAGCAGAACTGCGGTTGTGGTCATACACTTTCCATCACTCACTCAGAATGACTGTAGCAGCAGTCTGCGCAGCAGTCTGCCTTTCCTGTGCTCCCCCTCTAATGTTTCTTGACAAAGACTGAACTTTTGTCACTGCAGCTATTTCACTCCAGTGTTTTTATTTCAGGTTGACACATGCAATATAAAAAAGGAAGCATGATAATGAGCTGTAATCGTAATATAATTAGAAATAAGTAAAAAATAAAATATTTTTTTATACTTGAACTGTATGACAGAATGAAAATATGTGGTAAAAATGTCTGTATTTACACAACAGACAAATTAGCTTGGTTGTCTCTCAATAAAATAGGACTCTTGACTAAAATCTAGTAGCAGCAGTATGAAACTACAACTAGATCAACTAATGCATGTTCCTCTCCGATACCCCAATGTGCTTTTCACCATGTTAGTTTGTTAACGTGTTGGCATGCTAACATTTGCTAATTAGCACTCAACAGGAAATACAGATGAAGTTGCTGGAAATGTTCTTTGTTTTGCAGCCAAGTATCAGAAGAATTTGAATTTTGACCAGATGATGGCACGAGCAAAAATAAAATTCACCAAAGTCATTATAATTTATCATGTGAGGAACATGACTGTGACAAATTTTATGGCAATCCATCACATAGTAGTTGTGATATTTCAGATGTCAAGGAATCACCAACATCAGTGGGATTTATCCTTGGAGCACAATGTATATTTGTACTAAATCTTATGACAATACATCGAAAAGCAGTCAAGACATTTTAAAAATGAACTCAAATGACGCCCTGTTTTGGCACTAGACTTAAAGTTTGGGAATCTTCAAAGTCTGTAGGAATCATCCTCTGATGACCATGAATGTCGGTAAAAATATTGAATGGCAATCCATTGAGTTGTTGTACTTCATCAGTATGGACTAAAGTGGAGAACCGGCTTTGCCATCCTTAGGGCCATGCTGCTAGTATGGCTAACAATCAAATGGTTACCAGCTTAACAAAAGTAAAATGAAAGCCTAGAGATATCTGTTGAGTTCAGCAGGTTTGTTGACTGTACTGTACAATGCAGTTGGATCCTCCCCAGTCTCCTGACTTCTGGTTCTGAGAAGTAGAAATAAATCAGGAACGCTGGAGATATAATATTAACCAATAACAATGTAAACAAGCAAGCAAACGCAATAATAATGAAAGTGTAAAAATTCAACCAGCAATTCTCCAAAATTCATGTGATTTTGAGGTTTTAGTGAGGATAATGATAAGAGCTACTCACCTCGGAGAAGTGCTGGCACTGTTGAATTTCACAGCAGCGTACTCGACTTCCTCATGTACACGGAGTCCAGCCGGTCTGATGTTGGAGTAGACAGGGTCTGTCTGGTTCTTGGCAAAGTGGACACTGGCATAGTGAATATCATCCCGATCCGCCGGCTGATTGGGTAGACAATGCAAAGACAAAATTGCTTTTTACATTTAACATGTCAAATGACTTTGGTCGAACTTTTGGAAATACAACTTCTTGCCGTGATGGCAGCAGGCTAAGCCAGATAGCCCGTAAGCCCTTCTCCACAGCCATGTCCACCAGATACTCTTGGCAGATCTTAAGGCCTTTTCTAAGCCAGACAGAGTATGCAATCCCACCAGCATTTTCTTTGTCTGCTTCAGGGTCTCTACCCAGTTAGACGTGTAATGAAAACATTTTCAGGAAAATATTAAGGAGCCATCTTGACCAAATCTCCAAACACCCAAAGCTCATTTCAATGCAATGTAGCAGTGGTTTTACACTTGATGGAGCCAAGTCATTTGTGATTTCTGATTGTTCACCAAGATTCCAGAAGGTGGGTTTTTACGTGATATTAAGCTGAAACCTCTGGGGCTGAAAAATGAAGCCAAAACACACCAAGATGGCGACGGTTTGAAGCCACCCACTTTGAGCTTCCGTTGTATGGTCTATTTTACTCTACAAGGCACCATAATTTACTAAATGAACATCATGCTGTATTGAAGACAATTTGAAACTAGCTATTGAGTCCATAAACTCTTCTTTACAATGTTATAATAATGTTGGTAATAAATCAAGTGAGAAGTAGTAATTTTCTCATAGACTTCTATACATTTAGACTTCTTTTTGCAACCGGAGGAGTCGCCCCCTGCTGGTCAGTAGAGAGAAGACAAATTTCTAAGACAGTTCCGCGTCGGCTTCACTAGGCAGAACCGGAAGTTGCCACCTGGTTTTAACACTTCATGATAATGAGTGACTGAAGCTTCATCCTCCCCACTACGTTTTAATTTTAAAATGGTGTTTTATAACAAAAACAATCTCCTTCCAAATGAGCCATTTCAGATGTAATCTTTGTCCATACTACCACACCTGAAAAAGCAGATCACATGACAAGGGATGATCACGCTGCTGCACACAGGAATTGTCGCAAAGGTCCCGAATAAGAGCTTCCCTCCTGTGTATGTAGGCAATTTAACATAGCGAAACATCCAATAGAATAGACAACAATTCTGTATCCATGTTAAATTAGTCACTGGATCAAGGAGGATGTTGTTTGTTTTCTTACGGAAAAAGGTCTCATGATAGGGGAGTGACAAATCAGAGAATGACACGGCGTGACCAATCAAGCAGCGAACAGGGGTGTCTTCGTCATTGTCTTTAAAGTTCTCCGGTTCTGCCCGTCCGGACTAAAACGCAACCCCGCAGTTTACAAACTAAAACGGGTTCTAAAACGGGCTCTAAAACACTGCAGTAGTGTGGACGCTTGGCGTAAAATTAGCAAAAGTTATGCATTTTAAAACAAAAACGTAGTAGTGTGGATGTAGCCTAAGTAACTGAAGGGGTGGGGTTTCACAGGCAATCACACTGAATTGTTTAACGGTCTTTGCTCACCTGTTCCCTGTTGTCTGGACTATCTTTAGGCTCGGAGAGCTTCCTGGAGGCCCATTGTTTTCTGGTTAGGAGAATTAATAAAAAACAAATAAATAAATAAATTAGTTTCCAATCTGACTTTTAAGTATTAAATGTACAATGTTTTGGTAAAAAGAGATTACTCACCTTATCAGTAGGAAGACAAATAACCAAATGATAGCCAGGAAAACAGCAGTGGTTGTTCCAATGACTGCTGACTTCCATGCTTCTGGGATAAAATGTAAAAATGTATGTACCCAGTGCCTTCAGAGAGTCTCTTGGGTGATGTAACAAAAATAATTTTCTTAGCTTAATATTGAGGTTGTTCATTGTTCATAGAGTGGAGGCAGACATTGTGAGGCAATCTCACTTTGACTACTCAAGTCCATGAGTTTAGCTTTCTCTCTATTTTCTGACAGTTTAGTTTTTTTCTGATCTTGAAATTACCATTGCCTGTCTGTTTGCTTTTTCAGGTTGTCAGGAGGGGTACAAACACTGAGGAAGGCTGAGAATCTTTGATCTTTCTTCCACCTCACCCAAACCTTTTGCACAAAAGCTGCTCCCATAGGAACCAAAAGATGTGCTAGTTGTTCTGCTTGCGCTAAATAGTCTGGAATTCTGTTGACCAAGCCCATAACTTAGTAAATACACAGGGCTTTTGAAGGAAATATCCAGTTTATTACAACCTGAGTGTTATTTTTTTAGTTCTGTCCTTGGTTTTTATGGCTTGTGATAACATTATACTGATCACGTTACTTGCAGAGATCTGGGTAAACAGGGACCAATTTATCGGTAAATATAAACCAAGTTATACTTGAGGCGATCACACCCAAATAATTAATTAAATGTGCAGGAAAACTGTGTGAATGCTCCGTTACAGTACGGTGGGTCGAAGTGTAACCAGGAAGTCAGCCTGTGAACTGTGAGGGATGTTTAAAAAGGAAAGTACGAGTAATTACTGTAGTCGTAGCTTCTGCTTTTTCTTATGAATACATTTGGCAAATATGGGGGTTTGTGTAAACTGTGTCTGACTGTTTGACTGCTCGGATATCTTGCCCAACTATTAAAAATAGTTTTACCTTTACGTATTTAGATCTATTGTCAATATGTACCACAGTCTTAGTCATTGCCAATACCGATACTCAAAGAGTCTCACATGGAGGATTCAACTCTCAGAGGGCAATGTTTAATTTGTACCCCTATTACCTCCACCCTTGGTACATCATTTGGTGGATTACGACTTCTGATGTGTAAGAAAATTTTAAAACTCACCTGCCACTACAGTCACATGTAATGTGGACTTATGACGTCCTCTTCTGTTCTGGGCTTCACAGGAATAATTCCCACTGTGTTCAGCTCTGAAGTGAGTGATGATGAAGATCTGTCCTGATGCTTTTGGTGAGTCTTCATCCTCCTTGTACCAGGTGTAGTTTGCTGCTGGGTTAGCATCACTGCTACAGGTTAGAGTCACTGAACTGCCCTCCACTATCTCAGCAGAGGGACTCACTGACACAGAGGGAAGCTTTGGAGCATCTGGAGATGTAGAGAGACTCATGTTATTCACATTAGATGTTGATGTATGTATTAAATGCTGAAGTGTATTTGACACATGTTGCATTTTGGATTAAGGGCATATATTTTTGCGGCATGCCATTTGTGAACAAAAACCTTTTGGAGCTATCATCTGTCAACCGACACAACATTTCATATCACTTCTCTGGAAATAGTCACGAAGAGTTCTGTTTCAAAGAAATAACACGTGAACCAGGTGTGGCTACATGGCACATGTCCCACACTGCTGGGTCACCAGGACACCAGATGTGATTATGTTTTGTACTCACACTGGACATCTACTGATAGAGACGGTGACAAGATCACTCCATGTGGATTCAGTGCGTTGCAGCAGTAGATCCCACTGTCCTCAGAGCTGATGTAGGTGAAATGATAAACACCTTTTGGTCCTTGAAGAAGTGTTTGGTTCCTCTTGTACCAGGTGTAGTTAGCTGCTGGGTTAGCATCACTGCTACAGGTCAGATTCACTGAACTGCCCTCCACTATCTCAGCAGAGGGACTCACTGACACAGAGGGAAGCTTTGGAGCATCTGGAGACGTAGAGAGACTCATGTTATTCACATTAGATGATGGATGATGTACGTATTAAATGCTAGATGTCACATGTTGGATTAAGGCAGTGTTTCTCAAACTGTGGGCCGCGCCCCTCTAGTGGGGCACAGTGGTTGCGCCGCTTTACTCGCCGGGCTACTTGTGGTTATTTCATTCGCGCTAGATGCGCCGGAGAGGGGGCGTGGCTTATCTCCGTGGAAATAGTTAATTTCCGCCATCCACCATGGACGAAATAACCACTATTTCTGCTTTGTACATGTTGTGTCCCACAAACATTGGAAAATCAAACACCCTCGTGTCTGGGTTCATACCACTATATAATATTATATAATATCATCCGTAGCCGCACGCGTCCGGAGGGCTGCCGCTTCCAGTCGATCAACTTATCTCCGTAGTTTCTGATTCAATGGCGGCATGACGTCAATGATGACGGGCGAAGCTTCTCAGCGCTGATTGGCTTTAAAGACACAGCGGCACGCGAATGAGGCGATTTGTTCGCGTCGCGTCATTCGCGCCACCCGTCGTAAATTTGCGTTATTCGCATCCATTCGCGGCTGTGCATTGACTTTGTATGTAACCTACTCACGTGAAAAATTCGCAACACTTTTGGTGTGAACACAGCAGTCATTAATAAATACATGGCAAAATGTCTGTACTTTTGTGTAAATGTTTACTTTACGCCGTTAACAGGTTACGGTTGCGCATGCGCGACAGCCAAGATCCTTGGCGACTCACACGGGCGTTCTGCTTCCCTTCGCCACATCCTACCTCTGTGAGATTGGCTGCTCTGCTGTTGCCTCTCTCCAAACAAAGTACAGATCTGAGCTCTACATTGAGCATAGATCGAGAGTGGCCGTATCACGTCCGACACCCCGTTTTAACCCTCCTGTTATGTTCCGGGTCAAATTGACCCGTTTCAAAGTTTGAAAATCGAGAAAAAATATTTTTAAGTACCTTTCTTGTATGAAACTTCTTCTGCTTGCCTTAATTAGTGTAATCAACATAAAAAAGGGTTCATATCATGTATATGCAACCCCCCCCCCTGCAGGTTTATATTACAGAGATGATGTTCAGGTCAATTTGACCTGGCAATGAAAATGGAGGCTATAAGGGGTCAGAAGTGAAAAGTTTAGGCCATTTCTTACTCCCCCCCACCATCACACACACACACACACACACACACACACACACACACACACACACACACACACACACACACACACACACACACACACACACACAGAGACACACTACACCACTTGTGCGAGAAATACAGATACTATTTTGACGGGAACCTTATATTTTCTCGCGGGAAAACCCCACCCACACTTAGCAGGGGAGGGGTGAAACATACAAACGGGTTGCTTGGGAGTCCTACCAACATTACACTCTGCAGATACATACAACACAGCAGCTTACTGTAGGACAACATGAGCAACAGAAACAAAAGGACGACAGCCCTGGTGGCTCTGCAGCTCATCCTTGATCATGACAGTGAAATAGAGGAGGATGTGTCTCAAGATGAAGACCATCTTGAGGTCAATTCAGATTATAATGGTACTGATTATGAACCATCAGATGAGGAAAGTGATATACGTGTTCCTCCAAGCGAGACATTCGTGTCGAAAAATTGTGAAACACAGTGGTCATCCTCACCCAATACACATCAGCCAAGACTGTGTGCCGAAAATATTATAAAGACGGTGCCAGGCCCCACCAGGATGGCAGTGACTGGTGTCACAAACATCAAGTCAGCTTTTGAGCTGGTCATTCCAAACTCAATACAGAAAGTAATTCTAGAAATGACGTCTAAGGGAGAAGTGGAAGGAGCTGGATGAAACGCATTTATATGCATATGTGGATCTCCTTACTTGCTGGGGTCTATAAAGAAAGAAAGAATGTTGTGCTCATGAACACTCTCCATAGAAATGCTGAAATCAGCACCAGAGAGGACGAGAAACCATGATTCTAGATTACAATGCCATAAAAAAGGGGGTGGACAATTTGGACCAAGTAACGGGGTCCTACAGCACCAAGAGAATGACTGCACGCTGGCCTTTGGTCTGTTTCTTTACACTATAAATAAACATAAATCAAGTTTACTTTCAATACAAATCCTTATGACTCATTTGGCTTGATTTTGAGGGAGCGGGTCAATAGTACCCTGAACAGCAGAGGTGTCTCATCTCTATTTATCTACTTCAACCCATGAAAAAAATAAAGTTTCAAAATACTAAAAGAATTTGGACAAAAATACATGTTATGGTAGACTAATGCAATTCATATCTAGGTTTTTCCAATGTACCTAAAAAATAGTTTGAACATGTATTTTTCATGAAAACGAGTGAGTTATCCTCATTGAACTATGATCTATGGAGGGGTGAATAACTCCATTCCACTAAATACTGATTGAATTGTTAGTAATGGTGTTGGTGATGAGGTACAAACTATATTTATTAGGATTTGGTTTCTGACAACTTTTGGATGATTAAACATGGGGAACATCATTGCTGTACATGAGAAACGAACATAACAGGAGGTTAAAAAGATTTGTAGTGGAGAGCAGACTCATTGCAGCCACTGATACTGAGAAAACTTGATGGCTCACACATAGCTGACCTCATTTGGTTTGGTTTTGCACAGGTTGCACGTTATAGTTTTTTTTTTTTAAATATATGCAGTGTAAAACCGGTTAATTGCAGCCACAACAAGCTATGTTTTGCCAAATATTAGTTATTTTTTGCACAAATTGAACTTTATTTGCATTGTTCTAACAAAGTGATTGCACATTTAGTTTTTTCTGATGGAGCAATCTAGTTTACTTGAAAGTGATTGCAATTTTCTTTATCTATTAGTTGAAAAAGCACCGATGGAGGAGTCACAAAATGTTGTTATTTCAATAACAATTCAACATGGACCATTTTGTTAAAAGAAAATTGGGGTGGTGGGGCATGAATATTTTTCCTCCTCCAAAGTGGGACATGACAGAAAAAGTTTGAGAACCACTGGATGAAGGGCATTTATTTTGTCTGTCAACCTAAACTAATAGATCACAGTCAACACTAATTTCAGATCACTTCTCTGGTAATTGTCAATACGAAGTTCTGTAAAAGTTCTGTACCAAAGAAATAACATGTGAACCAGGTGTGGCTACATGGCACATGTCCCTCACTGTTGGGTCACCAGGACACCAGATGTGATGATGTTTTGTACTCACACTGGACATCTACTGATAGAGACGGTGACAAGATCCCTCCATGTGGATTCAGTGCGTTGCAGCAGTAGATCCCTCTGTCCTCAGAGCTGATGGAGGTGAAATGATAAACACCTTCTGGTCCTTGAAGCTTTATTTGGTCCTCCTTGTACCAGGTGTAGTTAGCTGCTGGGTTAGCATCACTCCTACAGTTCAGAGTCACTGAACTGCCCTCCACTATCTCAGCAGAGGGACTCACTGACACTGAGGGAAGCTTTGGAGCATCTGAGGAGAAAGAAATGTCTGAAACATTAGAGGTGGTTCTGTGACTGGCATCATTCAGAGCTGAAGAAAGCAGGTGACATTAGCTAAATTATTTCCTGCTTTTTACAGATAAAATACATTTTCTAAGCTGCTCAGTGAGCAGCAGACTGTGAAAGTGAAACAGAGCTTAATAAAGTGCATGGTCAGCAAGACATTAGACTGGGCAATAAAGATTTTGATAAAGTTGTCATCAGATGCATGATGCTTTTGAAATTAACTGTGTTTTACTCACATTTCACATCAATAGAGATGATTTCAGACGTCTTCGTCCCCAGATGGTTCTCAGCTGTACAGTAATACTGTCCAGAGTCAGAGGACTGGATGGAGCTGAAGACAAGCTGAGGTTCTTTATTGAGACGACGAGGAACTGGATTTCCATCCTTCTTGTACCAGAAGTAGTTAGCTGCTGGGTTAGCATCACTGCTACAGGTCAGAGTCACTGAACTGCCCTCCACTATCTCAGCAGAGGGACTCACTGACACAGAGGGAAGCTTTGGAGCATCTGAGGAGAAACAAACATATTTTAACTTTAAGATGAGAATTTTACGAAGAAAACTTTTTTAATTTACTAATACTTTGTATCCTAAAAATAACTATTCACCCAGGAAGAAAATTTGAAAAAGTAAAACTGAATGCTTTTTTTATGTTTGATTGAGTGCTTATCCTGGAGCTTAAACTTAAAGGGACAGTTCACCCAAAAATCAAAAACAAATTATCCCTCTTACATGTAGTGCTATTTATTCATCTAGATTGTTTTGGTGTGAGTTGCCTAGTGTTGGAGGTATCGTACCTGGGGATGTCTGTCTTCTCTTCAATATAATGGAGCTAAATGCCACTCGGCTTGTGGTGCTCAATTGCCAAAAGATACATATGGAAAATTAAACAGCAAGGTCTCTTTCCAGAAATCATTACTCAAGTTAGTCCACAGACCTTGTTGTGATCAGTTTCATGTAGGAACCATTCAGTTCCTAGATGATTTGGGTTTGAACTTTCCCTTTAACTGTGATCAAAAATTATTTTAAGACTCTGCGTTTCTTATGGCGTTTCCTGCACTTCTAGCAGTAGAGTAACACAATATTCTATTGTTCCTTCTTTATTTTCCATTTAATAACTATTTCCTGGATAAAACCGTCCCACATTCCTAACTGTGTGGGGCTAATAAAACAAAGGCTTTGAATGATTAAAAATCACATTTTGCTCAGAATTAATGTTTATGTTAAAGAAGGAACAAAAAATGTGTAAGAGCTGAAAAATGAATTGTGTTCTAGACTGTTTGGGTGAAACTCACAGACTGAAGGAGAGGGGAACATCTCGTGTCCTTTTATAGCACACGAATAATTGTCTGCAGGATTTAATGGGTGTGGATGAAAATAAACTATTTCTTCCTTCCTTTCCTGTCCATTCTGGTACCAGATGTAAAACGAATCTTCAGGCAGCTGACACTTAGTGTGACATGTCAGCTCTGTCCAGGTAGGATACAGGTGGACTGTACATGGGACATGTCCCATATGAAAGTAAAAGTAAACGTTGATTTTTAGTCACTTGAGTCATTAGTGCCACTGTCACGTGAGTGAAGTTAACAATAAAGCAGATAAATTACTCTTAAACAAAATCGCCACCACCGTCTTTATGATGCTCTTGAATTCATGAACGGATATGAATGTTCACAATTTTAAAACATTTTGTAAATTATTCCATGTACAAGGTGAAAAGTAGAAAAATGCGTTTCCCCCCGATCGGTCAAAAGCTGGTCTTCATTAAAAAGTAACAACTAACAAGAGCATAGCTGGTAACTCAGAGCTAAGACAGAGACCAGTACATTATTAGTAGTATTAGTATTAGAAAAGTTAGTACGCTTTATTAATAAAATATAGCAATGATGTTATCTGAGAGTTAATAATGTCCAAACCACCAGATCATGAAGAATGAAATGCAGAGCAAAGGTCAGTAAACTCACACACTGAAGGAGAGCGGACGTCCTCATATCCTCTAACAGCACAGGAAAATCTGTCTGAAGGATAAAAGTAGTCTGAAAACAACTTAGACGTTCGTCTACTAATCTTCTGTCCATTCTTGTACCAGACGTAGTGAGGATCACCAGGTGGACGACAGCTGCTCTGACACGTAAACTCTGCCCAGTTATGAGAACTGTAGACCTGTGATCTGCTCACCTTCACCTGGAGATCTGAATATGTGAATAAGGAACAGAAGGCTTCATTTATACACACATAAACAAACACAGAAGCAAGTAACTTTCACAAGAAGTTAAAAACTAAACTAATAAATATTCAGATGAAAATGTTACCTGTGACGGACAGAGAGACTCCAGGTGATCCACTATATTTCCCACGTGGTTGGTTTGTCATGAACCTGAACTTGTACTCAGCTGAGTCGCTCTCTCTCAGGTCTGTGATGCTCAGAGTGCAGACTTTGTCTTCACAGTGAGACGTCACACGACCTGAATACTCCGGGTCCGTTCTCAGATCCACATGAACACCGTTACTCTCTTTAATGAACCAAAATGTTTCCATAACTTTGGTTTTAAGGCCTTTTATTATAGATGGGTATGCGTAGCTGCAGCATATCTCCGCTGATAATCCTTTTAAACCACAGACCTCAGTAGAAGTGTAAGTCACTCCCCAGACATTCTGACCCTGAATCACTGGAACACAGAAGATTCATGACATCAGAGAACAGACTTCCTTTTACTTTTCTATCTTTCTAGAACTGAACCAAACTTATTTTCCAAATCTACATCCAGAGATGTCAAACTGTTTCTCACTGAGAACCAACAGTCTGCAGGTTTTCATTTCATTTTGATGACTCGGGTGAAATATAAACCTGTAGACGGTTGGCTCTCTGTGGCACAAGAAAGGACAACTGACGTAGGCTCTGCCAACGTCCTGTGTTAAGTTAAGACAAAGAGGATCATGGTACCAACAGAATCTGAGTTACTGCAATCACAGTCAGATAAACATACTCGTCTCTAACTAACACTGAACAAGAATAAAATACTTGTTGCCACTTTATTTTTATTCTTCACATTTTATTTTACTACATGCATGGCTTTCTTGTGTTTACATTGTTTTATAGCTGATTTTAACTTTCACACTGACAATATTTTTTAAATTCATTTGCCACATATTGTCTTTAACATTTCTAAATATTTTAACCTTGTGCAGCACGTCCCACACTTAACCCCGGACACACCTTGATATCTTCTCTGCACACGTCTCTTAATTCCCTGAATGAGATTGATTTTGCCTCTGACCATAAATGCATTACGTTTGATTCACCCTTACCACCAACGACAGTTTTGGGGATGACACTTTGACAAAAGAGGAACAAGACAAATATCTCGTACAGTATAATGCTCAGAGCACGGTTCACACACTCAAAGGTTAGTTTGAAAAGTTCAAACCAAAGTAAAGCTGTCCTTGCTTTACTTTACTGAAAAGTACTAAAGTATTATGTGCAATGTGTAAAAACTGAGCGGAATTTGAGTTGAAAACATTCATAAAAGTGAACTAACATCATCAACAGAATGTGAAAAGGTTTCAGTGGAGACGTTACATCAAAGACGTCCAGAGTTTTAAGAACAGGCACTGCATCACTTCACAGGTCAGAACATGGTGACCGGAGAATGACTGAATAAAATGTTGACTTTGTGTGAATATCCTCCAACATGAATGTAGAAGTACAGTACCTGGTACAGTGAGGAGGAGGACGAGGAATCCACTCGCTGCTGCTGTTAAACTCATAGCTGCTCCTCTGGATTCTCTGTGAGACTTTCAGAGTCAATAAAACATGTCTGCAGGTAAATAACGTACATAAGCAGTAAAGGAGTCACATCAGAAAACTCTTCATGTGGAAGGGTGCCGTCTTGATGAGATATCTTTGTCGTGTGAAAGCGGAAGACTGAAGTCAAGTTGTTCAAAAAACACCCGACTTCCTTCCTCTTTATGTTATTAACATGCATGATGAGCCAGTAGATTAAACTTCTCAATGTCATCTATTTGTGTGAGAACCCAGTTCAGAACACCACACTAACACATGAAAAGACCATTTAGAGAGAGAGAGATCTTTTCTTAAGTTTGGTCACCTTTAAGGATCTGAAAAATAGTATCTATGTTATTATTTGAAGTATTAAAATACTTTGGAAAGGAAGATAAAAAGGTGATTTGATTAGAATCAATGCTACAAAAACAGATTCAAGATAAGATTCGATTGATCCCCAGAGACAAATTCACTTGAAACAGCAGCACAAGAGACGGACGACAAAGAGGAAAGAAAAACAGATGAGGAACTTATTTGAATGAAATAAGTGCAAAAATCGACACATCAGGTCATTTTAGTCAAACTACTATTTTGTTTTTTATTCAAGCAAGACAAAACTATTTAGTAGGAAATCTAAATACAATGTGTTGAACGTACATACAAGTAGAGAAAAAACACACCAGCCTGAAGTATATGTATGAAAAGAAGCATGCAGATGAGTGTAATGAGCAGGTGATGAAGTAGACATAATTCTCAAAATGAGGACAAGAATACTGATATTTGACCCCTAATAAAAAGAGTTGGGATAAAACTGGTAAAAAATATGAAAATGAAATGAGGAAAAAGAGGAACGTTGTGGAGATATGTTGTAAATATATAAATGTACATTCTCTGTTATCACTCAAATATAACTCTTTACTAATATCTAGTGGCAACAGTTGGGAACTACAACTAGATCAGCAAACATGTTCTCCTCCAATAGTAAAGCAGCAAAGATATTAAGATGAGACTTTCTGTCATTTAGATTAAATGTATAAGAGATTTCAGGTGAGATTTAATAGCGTGTAAAAATCTTCCAGCCTTTCCAGGTCACAGTTTTAACTGTGAGGTCTGCACTGCCTCTCTGTGATCCCATCATGCACGCTGGTTTCAGGTGAATAGGGAGATGTCTTTACGTTGACATGACTTTCATAGTAGCACTTTGCAGTTTTTACTACTTCAGAAACTCTTGGTGACACTAAACTGAGTTTTTATCATCTTTTCCCGAAATTAGTCGGCACTTTACTTTGATCCAGATTAAAATATTTTACCTGGATTGTCATAATAATAATGATAATAATAATAATAATAATAATAGATCACATATATATTCATATTTGTATTTGTATATGTGAAGACTCTGTGTTCATCTGGTCTTGTTGACGGTGCTGTACAATGCAGCTGGATCCTCTCCACCTCTGATTCTGAGAAAAAGAAAAGGTGATTCTGAAGATATATAATATGAAATAATATCATTCTCATTACCAGTGGTAATATAAATGCAAAAGCAATGAATTCATATGAAAGTTCTCTCATTTGAAGTGAGGATGATGTTCCTGTGTGAGGAGCCTCTCACCTCGGGGCCCTGTTGAACTTGACGGCGGTGTATTCAGCCTCTTGTTGTTGCTCCGTGTGTCTGAGGAGCCGAGCTGGCCCGATGTTGGAGTAGAGAGGATCTGACCGGTTGTTGGAGAAGTGGATGCTGGCGTACTGAAGGTCACCCTGCTCCTCCTGCTGTCCCCGATCAGGTAGACACTGCAGAGGCAAAGTTACTATCAGCTACACACATTACAGGAGGAGGTCTTTCATTGGGAGAGTGCGTTCTTGCAGAGGATTGCAAGCGGGACAGCAGCTGTGTTATGCTGCATTCACTTGGAATCAGGCAGATGGCATGATATTAATATTAATATTAAAACAAATAATAACAATATTAACTTTAGTTATATAGCACCTTTAAAAACAGAGTTTACAAAGTGCTTTGACAGACAAAAGTGAGGCAGTAAAACAACAGAAAGCTCAACAGTGAGGCCCAACAAAGCAAGACAAACTGAGGTAAGAGTTTAACCCTGATAAAAACAAAACTGTCTAAAAGATAAAACAACAAAACCAATTGATACTATAAGAACAAACTGAGGAATACAATACATAAAAAATAAAAAAAAAGCCTTCCTATGAGCTTTGGTTTACTCAGCAGTATGAATGGAACATATCTTAACATATGTAACTCTTCTCACCTGTTTGCTGTTGTCCGGTCTCTCTTCAGGCTCAGAAGAGTCCCTGGAAGCCCTCTTTTTTCTGGTTGGAAGAATTCATAAAAAAAAAAAAAAGATTGAATGTTTTAGTTCTGACAAACTGACTTTAAATGATTCGACAAACGACAGTTCAGTTAAGGAGAACTGCTCACCTAATCCACAGGAAGACAGAGAGGGATATGACAGCCAGGAGAACAACAGGGATTGTTCCAGCAACTGTATATTTCCAAGATCCTAAAAAATGGTGATCAAAAGAAATTTAGATGTTAGAACATGTTTGGGGCCCATTGGTCCCATAGAGTGAGATATGACAAAACAGTGCATGTGTGCATATTACATACATGGAGTTTAAGAAATATGACTTCGGTCTCATCAGTCGATAAACGTATAATTTCCATCAAGTTTGTGTCTCAGTGTAGGAGAGGTGGTGGAGGGGCTGTTTTCTGATTATATGCCATGAGTGCAACATGTCCGATTAGTACGTCAGAGCTTTTCTCATCTGAGTTATTATATTATTATATTATTCAGAGAGATATTCCATAGAGCTAAACCAAAGATTAAATACAAAGACCAGCATTACTGAAGCCTCATCAGTTTTAAGCACACTTTGGCCAAAAGGACAATATCATCTGCAAACAGTCGAAATGCTACCTAACATCACAATAAACAGGAGCTTCACAGATCTGGGCTCTATCTTGATATTCTGTTCTCAGATATTATGAATAGCAGAGATGACAACACAGAAATCTAAAGCCACATTAGATGTGCTTGACATAAAACACAATAATAACACAACAATAAACACAGCTCCCTCTCTGAATGCAAAGGGAATGAACAGCCCTCAAGCAGTGATGACTGCAACAGGACCTCCTACAGAAACCTCAAGAAACACTTTCTTGATAAAACACAAGTGAACAAAATAATTAAAGTCATGAAAAACATTGACGGATTAAATCTGGACTGTTCTTCCTTGATCTGAGGTTAATCTCTCGTTCTCTGAGCAACGTATCCTCGTATGATATCTTACAAAAAGTTGCTGTCATTTTTTGTGCGTTTTCCTTCAAAAATTCATTAACACGTGTCATTTTCCACTTGTCACATGCGTATTGTCTTTTCAAAATAAAATTCCATCTTTTCAGTAAAGTCAGTTAGGTTTAGGAAAATGTCGTCGTTTGGGTTAAAATAACGACCGAAGTACCGATACTGAAGTATGTAAGTTACGTGATCAAAACATCAATGTTGACTTCTTGTTTCAATAGCCGTCTCCTGGCTTGAAGGTTGCAGTTTGTGGAACTTATGTATTTTACTGGTATTTATACTTTCTCGAACACGATTATGTGGATAACATACAAAATAATCTCATATATCTATGAATTACGGCACATTATTTTTCACAGGTATTGCTAAGAATGCCGGATGATACCAGCCTGGACCAAGTGAATATGTTCACCTGACATCGAGGAGTAACACAAGAAAGGTTTGACCTAAGTGGACGACGCATTACGTCACATGATGCTTCATGACTTCTGGTGCTGAACGTATTTGACTGAATGCAATATCTCACCTGCCACTACAGTCAGAGGTAAGGTGGAGTTACTACGTCCTCTGTTGTTCTGGACTTCACAGTAATAATTCCCACTGTGTTCAGCTCTGAAGTCAGTGATGATGAAGATCTGTCCTGAAGCTTTTGGTGAGTCTTCATCCTCCTTGTTCCAGGTGTAGTTAGCTGCTGGGTTAGCATCACTGCTACAGGTCAGAGTCACTGAACTGCCCTCCACTATCTCAGCAGAGGGACTCACTGACACAGAGGGAAGCTTTGGAGCATCTGGAGACATATAGAGACTCATGTTATTCACATTAGATGATGGATGATGTACGTATTAAATGCTAGATGTCACATGTTGGATTAAGGCAGTGTTTCTCAAACTGTGGTGTGAACACAGCAGTCATTAATAAATACATGGCGAAATGTCTGTACTTTCGCGTAAATGTTTACTTTACGCCGTTAACAGGTTACGGTTGCGCATGCGCGACAGCCAAGATCCTTGGCGACTCACACGGGCGTTCTGCTTCCCTTCGCCACATCCTACCTCTGTGAGATCGGCTGCTCTGCTGTTGCCTCTCTCCAAACAAAGTACAGATCTGAGCTCTACATTGAGCATAGATCGAGAGTGGCCGTATCACGTCCGACACCCCGTTTTAACCCTCCTGTTATGTTCCGGGTCAAATTGACCCGTTTCAAAGTTTGAAAATCTAGAAAAAATATTTTTAAGTACCTTTCTTGTATGAAACTTCTTCTGCTTGCCTTAATTAGTGTAATCAACTTAAAAAAAGGGTTCATATCGTGTATATGCAACCCCCCCCTCCCCCCCCCCCTGCAGGTTTATATTACAGAGATGATGTTCGGGTCAATTTGACCTGGCAATGAAAATGGAGGCTATAAGGGGTCAGAAGTGACAAGTTTAGACCATTTCTTACTCCCCCCAACCATCACACACACACACACACACACACACACACACACACACACACACACACTACACCACTTGTGCGAGAAATACAGATACTATTTTGACGGGAACCTTATATTTTCTCGCGGGAAAACCCCACCCACACTTAGCAGGGGAGGGGTGAAACATACAAACGGGTTGCTTGGGAGTCCTACCAACATTACACTCTGCAGATACATACAACACAGCAGCTTACTGTAGGACAACATGAGCAACAGAAACAAAAGGACGACAGCCCTGGTGGCTCTGCAGCTCATCCTTGATCATGACAGTGAAATAGAGGAGGATGTGTCTCAA
The DNA here is from genome assembly GCA_016806645.1 of Ophiodon elongatus. Taxonomy (NCBI): domain Eukaryota; kingdom Metazoa; phylum Chordata; class Actinopteri; order Perciformes; family Hexagrammidae; genus Ophiodon; species Ophiodon elongatus. The sequence continues at coordinate 43,996 of JACSYO010000817.1, forward strand.
GATGAAGACCATCTTGAGGTCAATTCAGATTATAATGGTACTGATTATGAACCATCAGATGAGGAAAGTGATATACGTGTTCCTCCAAGCGAGACATTCGTGTCGAAAAATTGTGAAATACAGTGGTCATCCTCACCCAATACACATCAGCCAAGACTGTGTGCCGAAAATATTATAAAGACGGTGCCAGGCCCCACCAGGATGGCAGTGACTGGTGTCACAAACGTCAAGTCAGCTTTTGAGCTGGTCATTCCAAACTCAATACAGAAAGTAATTCTAGAAATGACGTCTAAGGGAGAAGTGGAAGGAGCTGGATGAAACATGTGGATCTCCTTACTTGCTGGGGTCTATAAAGAAAGAAAGAATGTTGTGCTCATGAACACTCTCCATAGAAATGCTGAAATCAGCACCAGAGAGGACGAGAAACCATGATTCTAGATTACAATGCCATAAAAAAGGGGGTGGACAATTTGGACCAAGTAACGGGGTCCTACAGCAACAAGAGAATGACTGCACGCTGGCCTTTGGTCTGTTTCTTTACACTATAAATAAACATAAATCAAGTTTACTTTCAATACAAATCCTTATGACTCATTTGGCTTGATTTTGAGGGAGCGGGTCAATAGTACCCTGAACAGCAGAGGTGTCTCATCTCTATTTATCTACTTCAACCCATGAAAAAAATAAAGTTTCAAAATACTAAAAAAATTTGGACAAAAATACATGTTATGGTAGACTAATGCAATTTATATCTAGGTTTTTCCAATGTACCTAAAAAATAGTTTGAACATGTATTTTTCATGAAAACGAGTGAGTTATCCTCATTGAACTATGATCTATGGAGGGGTGAATAACTCCATTCCACTAAATACTGATTGAATTGTTAGTAATGGTGTTGGTGATGAGGTACAAACTATATTTATTAGGATTTGGTTTCTGACAACTTTTGGATGATTAATCATGGGGAACATCATTGCTGTACATGAGAAACGAACATAACAGGAGGTTAAAAAGATTTGTAGTGGAGAGCAGACTCATTGCAGCCACTGATACTGAGAAAACTTGATGCTGCATAGCTGACCTCATTTGGTTTGGTTTTGCACAGGTTGCACGTTATAGTTTTTTTTTTTTTTTTTAAATATATGCAGTGTAAAACCGGTTAATTGCAGCCACAACAAGCTATGTTTTGCCAAATATTAGTTATTTTTTGCACAAATTGAACTTTATTTGCATTGTTCTAACAAAGTGATTGCACATTTTGTTTTTTCTGATGGAGCAATCTAGTTTACTTGAAAGTGATTGCAATTTTCTTTATCTATTAGTTGAAAAAGCATCGATGGAGGAGTCACAAAATGTTGTTATTTCAATATTATATTATTATTATTATTATTATATATATTATGTTATTTCACTGGATGAAGGCCATTTATTTTGTCTGTCAACCTAAACTAATAGATCACAGTCAACACTAATTTAAGATCACTTCTCTGGTGATTGTCAATACGAAGTTCTGTAAAAGTTCTGTACCAAAGAAATAACATGTGAACCTGTTGTGGCTACATGGCACATGTCCCTCACTGCTGGGTCACCAGGACACCAGATGTGATGATGTTTTGTACTCACACTGGACATCTACTGATAGAGACGGTGACAAGATCCCTCCATGTGGATTCAGTGCGTTGCAGCAGTAGATCCCTCTGTCCTCAGAGCTGATGGAGGTGAAATGATAAACACCTTCTGGTCCTTGGAGCTTTATTTGGTCCTCCTTGTACCAGGTGTAGTTAGCTGCTGGGTTAGCATCACTGCTACAGTTCAGAGTCACTGAACTGCCCTCCACTATCTCAGCAGAGGGACTCACTGACACAGAGGGAAGCTTTGGAGCATCTGAGGAGAAAGAAATGTCTGAAACATTAGAGGTGGTTCTGTGACTGGCATCATTCAGAGCTGAAGAAAGCAGGTGAGATTAGCTAAATTATTTCCTGCTTTTTACAGATAAAATACATTTTCTAAGACGGTGAATGTGAATCAGAGCTTAATAAAGTGCATGGTCAGCAAGACATTAGACTGGGCAATAAAGATTTTGATAAAGTTGTCATCAGATGCATGATGCTTTTTAAATTAACTGTGTTTTACTCACATTTCACATCAATAGAGATGAATTCAGACGTCTTCGTCCCCAGCTGGTTCTCAGCTGTACAGTAATACTGTCCAGAGTCAGAGGACTGGATGGAGCTGAAGACAAGCTGAGGTTCTTTATTGAGACGACGAGGAACTGGATTTCCATCCTTCTTGTACCAGGTGTAGTTAGCTGCTGGGTTAGCATCACTGCTACAGGTCAGAGTCACTGAACTGCCCTCCACTATCTCAGCAGAGGGACTCACTGACACAGAGGGAAGCTTTGGAGCAGCTGAGGAGAAAATATTTAAACACCATATTGAACGTTTTCACAGTGGAACATATTTTAAATGGACAATAGAGCAAAAGAACAGAAAGTGGATGGTGGAGCTTAATTCCCTTCTGTATCAGAATATACATGGTGTCCTGTTACCATGGATACTAGATATTTTGTTCATACTGATTATGTGATGCTGATTCAGTGTTTACTGATGACCTCTGATGGGTAAATAAGAAAAATGAGTACTTTAGAAGAGACATCATTCAAATACTTGGATTCTCCTTCTGTACAAAACACTCCTTTTAATGCCTGTCTCTTTAAAAAAGCGAAGTCTGCTCTGATTGGCCAACTGAAAAACGTGACTACGACCTTTTAACAGCGCATTACGTGGTGGTGGGATGTAACGTCTTCAAATCACGTGCCGCCAACACAGAGAGATAGTTATACAACATGTCTGGGACAGTGATTTGTTTTTTATCCAATTCTGCTCCATCAATCACCAAATATCACAGTTACATGCAGTTAAGGTACAGTACAACAAAAAGCAGCATTAAAGGTCAGTAAACTCACAAACTGAAGGAGAGCGGACGTCCTCATATCCTCTAACAGCACAGGAAAATCTGTCTGAAGGATAAAAGTTCCCTGAATACGAATTAGACGTTTGTCCACTAATCTTCTGTCCATTCTTGTACCAGACGTAGTGAGGATCACCAGGTGGACGACAGCTGCTCTGACACGTAAACTCTGCCCAGTTATAAGAACTGTAGACCTGTGATCTGCTCACCTTCACCTGGAGATCTGAATATGTGAATAAGGAACAGAAGTCTTCATTTATACAAACACATAATCAAACACAGATGCAAGTAACTTTCACAAGAAGTTGAAAACTAAACTAATAAATATAAAGATGAAAAAGTTACCTGTGACAGACAGAGATACTCCAGGTGAACCAAAATATTTCCCACCTGGTTGGTTTGTTGTGAACCTGAACTTGTACTCAGCTGAGTCGCTCTCTCTCAGGTCTGTGATGCTCAGAGTGCAGACTTTGTCTTCACAGTGAGACGTCACACGACCTGAATACTCCGGTTCCGTTCTCAGATCCACATAAACATAATTACTCACTTTAATGAACCAAAATGTTTCCTTAACTTTGTTTTTAAGGCCTTTTATTATAGATGGGTATCTGTAGGTGCAGCGTATCTTCACTGTTGATCCTTTTAAGGCACAGATCTCAGTAGTGTAAGTCACTCCCCAGCCATCCTTACCCTGAATCACTGGAACACAACAGAGCACATCAGGAAGCGTAATCAAAGGTTTGTTAAGTTATCAGTGATTTGGTGAAAGGTGACCTGGGCAAGCTTCAACATCCTCAATTATCAGACCAACTATCTGCAGTCATAAAAAGTTCTTCATCATGCATCTATCGAACTACAACTGAACTGCAATAAAGTGTCTGGGTGGTTTGGATTTGATCCATTCATTCAAATAAATGTAAAAAAAAGCCTAAAAATGCATCTTAAATGCCAACAAAGTAATGATACAATAAACATTCTATTTAAATTTTTATTATTATTATTATTATTTTATATATAAACTCCTATTCAAATGTTGTACTTTATTTTATGATTTTTTATTACTCTGTGATGGACAGACAGTGCACAGAGAGGAAGACATACAAATGTATTATTATGTATGAATATTAAATGAATCGTGGTAACATTAATTAGTCTGTGCTTTTCTTGCTTAGTTTCCTCTCTGTTCACGCTGTAGTCAGGTTGCTGCTCAGTTAAGAGTTAAATGTAAAAATAAATGCAGAGGTGAAGGAAACTGTTTACAGCAGTTATGATATAAAGATGAGATAAAAGCTGCTTTCAACACAGAGCATGGAAACACGTCACTGAGGTCAGAGAGGAAAGGAGGAACGAGCAGGGTTTGGTGCGGATGTAAGACGATAGAAGACAAGTTGGGTCAGAATGTGATTCACTGTGAGACCAGCACCCCTCCAAAAAAATAAATAATGAAAACTAATAAAAGTAGATGGAAACTAATCATCAGCCACGTGAGCTGGAGCTTCTGCCACCAGGGTCGGCTTCATAACAGATTAAAGAGGGCAAGAGGTTTTCACAGGGTGAGGAGGGAGCAGTTATGAATAAAACCCACAATATTCTCAGTTTACAGCTGGTCAGAGTGCTTAGCACGCAAGAGCAAAAGACGCTGGCCAACCAGAAACCAGATCTTACTGATCGTCCAGTACAAGTGACACGGAAACAAAGAAAAACGTACGTCTGTACACAAAATTAACATTTGTAGCTCTTCCACGACTCTGATCCACTTGTTTGGGACCTTCAGCGTGTTTTTAAAGACCCACATTTTCCCAGATTCCCCTCTTTTAATGCGATGAATGTAAGTGGAGGTGTTCAGTACCTGACGCAGAGAGAAGGAAGACGACAAATCCACTCGCTGCTGCAGTTAAACTCATAGCTGCTCCTCTCTTCTCTCTGTATGTGAGACAATAAAACATGTCAGCAGATCAGATGATGTACATTATTAACAGTCACATTAATTAACTGCTTCTACTTACAATTAAGTAAGCCGTCGTCTTTAGAGATGCATTTCCTCTGCTGTCAGTAAGCAGAGTACAGATATCAGGATGTTGAGCAACTTGATTTCCTTCCTCTTTAGATAATTAATATTCATGATGAGCAAAATGCCAGTTAAAACTCACAACACAATTAAGGCTTGTTTATCAAAATGTACGAACTTTTAAATGGAAAACTATGTTTACTGCGGTCGGGTTGCTGCTGTTTGTGGAGAAATGCAGATCAGAAACTCTTTCTGCTGTTAGTGTTAACCAAACATGAACGTGTGAAACATACAATCAAGTGGCAGGATTTGGACATTCGATGGTGAGATATGATGATGTTTATTTAAAGAACTTTGTCATGTTGAGGTGGATCAGTTGATAAACTGTACAGAAATGTCCTGCATTTAAATTGGGATTAAGAACATCCAAATATTTGAAGAAAAAAAAGAAAACATACTATGCAGAAAAATAAAACACAAACTATCTGCATGACTCGATACCACCGGAGATAAGAGAGAAATGTGTCTTTTTGTGATTTGGGTGAGCTGAGCCTTTAAAGCAGACAGTAGAGGGAGCTCTCAGAGTGATGGAGCCTGAATGAGCCACACTACAGCTTCCCCTCTAGAGGACAATCAACACTGGAACATCTGACCATCAATCAATGATTGTTGAGTCAAATTTAAACTCACTGTGTTCTTTATTCCACATTTTATTAGTAAAACTATTTGCATTTCAAGTCTTTGACTCTGAACATTGAATTCATTCAGGAAGTGTCAATAGTTCATAGTGGGGAGCAACATCTTTGACATATTGTACAAGCTGTCGCGTTTTCAAGGGCAGGGCAGAGACTGTTAGGTTGTAATGATATAATATGACTTACACTTGTAAATAAGGAATGTCTATGTATAAATAACGATACTTGAAAAGGATAATTAATAAGGAATAGCGAGCCTTATGACAATGTGTATGTGTAACATAGCAGAAAGCCACATTGAGTTTTTTACTTAGACTTAGTTCAGGTATGCATGAGATAGAGAGAGGGGGTTGAGGGAGGCTGAGGCCACTAACATCAACAAAAGGGCAATAAAACAACTCCACTTGAGGGGGGTTGATGCGCTCAACTTTACGAGAGCGTGGAGAGATGACTTCAAGTGCCGGTAGGTCTGTGAGAGACCTTTGCACCGGCTCTAAACCAACTGAAATCATAGATTCTACTACCATAAAACTTTAACCAAATCCACGCTGTAAAACTGAGCCAATGAGAGACGACGATGCACATTTTTACTGGACTATATTATCAAATGTAATGTCCAGCTCTGGGCTCTCTTAGGTCAATACGCGCAGACAGTAACTCTCTTCAGGCTGCTGTTGAGTGTCTGTGGACCGCGGTTGGCTTATGAACCCTCAGCTGAGGATTATGCACTGTATTACCAACTTTTATTAAATCGATTTTTATTATAACCTACTGAATCCAGAAATTATCTTCCAAGTCCGCCCAAAGATCTTGAACCTTATCAAGACTCAGGAGACGAGGAAGACTCAGGAGACGAGGTGGGGCAAAAGACAAGGTCTTTACTAGGCAAAAGGTCATACACGAGGGGAGGGAGGGGGGTTTAGTCTGGCAAGGCAAACAAATCCGACAGGGAGAAGGCAAGGCTGAAAAACAGAGAGTAAAGCAGAGTCCAAAAACCATAAAGCTGACACGGGAAACCATTGATCGACGGCGACACACACAAACACACACACACACACACACACACACACACACACACACACACACACACACACACTAGGGTAGAAACAAAGACAATCTGGCACAAGAGCAGGTAAAACAGGGGAGTATAGAAGTGTGGGGTTGGCAGAGGGGAAAACCAGGGGCAGGTGATTGAAAGCAGGTCTAGGGAATGACAGATCAGGAGACACACACATGGAAACTAACGGGGTGTTACACAAGCAACAAGCTCTTTAATATAACTTGTTAAAATGAACTAAATGCTCACAATTAGATTTTGCACAAGATATCACTAATGGACTTTTATTCTGAAAAGGCATCTAGTTTATTAACCTCGACCTTCTCTGCATTGATGAATGACTCCAAAGAATTTAAATGGGTCGTACAGAGATTTCAAATATAAGTTAAAAAGACAGTTCAACCTAAAATACAAAAAAATACATATTTTCCCTCTCACCTGGCATGCAATTTATCAATTATGAATATATTTGTTTTGGTTTGAGTTGCCAAGTGTTGCAGATATCTCTTCTCTTGAATATAATGGGACTATATGTCATTCGGCTTGTGGTGCTCAAAGAGCCCAAACAATACATTTAATAAATTCAACAGAGCTGATGAGTCTAAATCAAGATATATGTAAAAAAAAAAAAGCACTACAGTCAAAAGGAAAACAATATATATATATGTATTTTCATGTGCATCTTCATATCAGCAACATCTCAAACCCTAATAAACTATTAACCTGTAGCTCACACAAAGTGAGAATGTCAGAAATAAGATGAAGCAAAAATAACTTCATTCGTCTTGATAGCTGGTTATAACAATTATACTGTGAATAATAAACAGAAAAGCTGACATACAAATATTTTTGCACACTAATGTTTCCAACTACAGAGTCGTCCAGCAGGTTCATTACTTGTGAAATGTAACATCCATCAAAGTTCATGCTGATGTTTGATTTAATGTGTAAATCTGAACTGTACATGGAGTTAAATGTGATGCTCTCAGTTCACCGTCTCTGTTTGGAACAGACTCTGTTGGGCTGGTGCAAACCCAGAAGCTGATCAGGATTCATCAGAAGTTATGTATTATGTCGAACTTAATAACACTATTTTGCATTAAAAAACATTTCATCCTCAGTTTCTGTAAAATAAAGATCGAAAGGAAAAAACTAAGCTGGCGTAGCTGAAGCAGTGCGTTACGAGTCAGCGAGTCACACAGCACCTGACCATCAGCTGATCTAAACAACACATCAAGTTTGTCACGATTCAGTTGAAGCTGCCGACACCACCTTCTTCTAAACCTTCTTCTCAACCTGCTGACAAGAAACACTTCTGGGGGGTTTATGTATCCACGTCCCCCACATCCCCACAGCCTCGCTCCTCGATGGTTCAACGTCGTACCACTTTGTTTCCATCAGGTGAGCGTCGCCTCTGGTTCAACTGCATCTGAAGCAAATCACAGGAAACTTGTGTCAAGTCATCGTTGGGAACTGTGACTATGAATCTGAAGTCGGCCTGTTTCACTGGATGCAGCAGGAGGCTCCAACATGGCTGACCTTCACACCCGGTCTTCCTGCTCCTCCGGGTCTTCTGTCTGTGCTGCGGTGTCCGAGACGTTCTCGTACTCAGGACAAGAGTCTAACTGATGGGGAGAGACGACAAGATGAGAGTCAGTGGACCTCATTCATTGAACCTGCTTTCATTTACATTTCATTAAAAACGTATTTAAGCATCTTTAAAAGAACATTGTTTGCTCAAGTTGTGTTACAGGTCGATGCATTACTGGCTCATTACATTCATGAGCCAAGTTATAACCATGAAGTTATATCAACAGGGCCTCTCTCTCTCTCTCTCTCTCTGTCTCTCTCTCTCTGTCTATGTCTCTCTCTCTCACACTCTCTACATCTCTCTCTACCTCTCTCTCACTCTCTACATCTCTCTCTCTCTCTCTCTCTCTCTCTCTCTCTCTCTCTCTCACTCTCTCTCACTCTCTACATCTCTCTCTCACCTCTATCTCTTCGGGTCCATGTGGTTCAGAGGTGGAGTTCAGAGTTTTCTTCTTCCTGTATTAAGTACAAAATCAAATACAGAATGAAACACAATGAAAGTCGTAACACTGAAGCTAAAGGATTGAAGTGATTGATTTGTTTCTGTTGCACCTCATCCACAGACTCAGGAGAAGCAGAGGAATCAGCATCAGGACCACCAAAGTCGACCTGATGATATTCATCATCAATGTTGAATTCCCTAGGAATATGAGCAGATATTAACATGTGAATCAGGTGTGATGCAGCAAGCAGGTGTGTTTGTGTGATGGTGAATGTGGAGAACTCACCTGTCACTACAGTCAGATGTAAGGTGGAGTTACTACGTCCTCTGTTGTTCAGGGCTTCACAGGAATAATTCCCACTGTGTTCATCTCTGAAGTCAGTGATGATGAAGATCTGTCCTGAAGCTTTTGGTGAGTCTTCATCCTCCTTGTACCAGGTGTAGTTAGCTGCTGGGTTAGCATCACTGCTACAGGTCAGATTCACTGAACTGCCCTCCACTATCTCAGCAGAGGGACTCACTGACACAGAGGGAAGCTTTGGAGCATCTGGAGACGTAGAGAGACTCATGTTATTCACATTAGATGATGGATGATGTACGTATTAAATGCTAGATGTCACATGTTGGATTAAGGCAGTGTTTCTCAAACTGTGGGCCGCGCCCCTCTAGTGGGGCACAGTGGTTGCGCCGCTTTACTCGCCGGGCTACTTGTGGTTATTTCATTCGCGCTAGATGCGCCGGAGAGGGGGCGTGGCTTATCTCCGTGGAAATAGTTAATTTCCGCCATCCACCATGGACAAAATAACCACTATTTCTGCTTTGTACATGTTGTGTCCCACAAACGTTGGAAAATCTGTCTGGGTTCATACCACTATATAATATTATATAATATCATCCGTAGCCGCACGCGTCCGGAGGGCTGCCGCTTCCAGTCTATCAACTTATCTCCGTAGTTTCTGATTCAATGGCGGCATGACGTCAATGATGACGGGCGAAGCTTCTCAGCGCTGATTGGCTTTAAAGACACAGCGGCACGCGAATGAGGCGATTTGTTCGCGTCGCGTCATTTGCGCCACCCGTCGTAAATTTGCGTTATTCGCATCCATTCGCGTCTGTGCATTGACTTTGTATGTAACCTACTCACGTGAAAAATTCGCAACACTTTTGCTCAATAAAGAGCCAAAGCAAAACATCTGGGTTTTGCTCCCAAGAAAAAAAACTTCTCATTGACATTAATAAATACATGGCGAAATGTCTGTACTTTCGCGTAAATGCTTACTTTACGCCGTTAACAGGTTACGGTTGCGCATGCGCGACAGCCAAGATCCTTGGCGACTCACACGGGCGTTCTGCTTCCCTTCGCCACATCCTACCTCTGTGAGATCGGCTGCTCTGCTGTTGCCTCTCTCCAAACAAAGTACAGATCTGAGCTCTACATTGAGCATAGATCGAGAGTGGCCGTATCACGTCCGACACCCCGTTTTAACCCTCCTGTTATGTTCCGGGTCAAATTGACCCGTTTCAAAGTTTGAAAATCTAGAAAAAATATTTTTAAGTACCTTTCTTGTATGAAACTTCTTCTGCTTGCCTTAATTAGTGTAATCAACATAAAAAAAGGGTTCATATCATGTATATGCAACCCCCCCCTCCCCCCAGCAGGTTTATATTACAGAGATGATGTTCGGGTCAATTTGACCTGGCAATGAAAATGGAGGCTATAAGGGGTCAGAAGTGACAAGTTTAGACCATTTCTTACTCCCCCCAACCATCACACACACACACACACACACACACACACACACACACACACACACACACACTACACCACTTGTGCGAGAAATACAGATACTATTTTGACGGGAACCTTATATTTTCTCGCGGGAAAACCCCACCCACACTTAGCAGGGGAGGGGTGAAACATACAAACGGGTTGCTTGGGAGTCCTACCAACATTACACTCTGCAGATACATACAACACAGCAGCTTACTGTAGGACAACATGAGCAACAGAAACAAAAGGACGACAGCCCTGGTGGCTCTGCAGCTCATCCTTGATCATGACAGTGAAATAGAGGAGGATGTGTCTAAAGATGAAGACCATCTTGAGGTCAATTCAGATTATAATGGTACTGATTATGAACCATCAGATGAGGAAAGTGATATACGTGTTGCTCCAAGCGAGACATTCGTGTCGAAAAATTGTGAAATACAGTGGTCATCCTCACCCAATACACATCAGCCAAGACTGTGTGCCGAAAATATTATAAAGACGGTGCCAGGCCCCACCAGGATGGCAGTGACACGTTATAGTTTTTTGTTTTTTTTAAATATATGCAGTGTAAAACCGGTTAATTGCAGCCACAACAAGCTATGTTTTGCCAAATATTAGTTATTTTTTGCACAAATTGAACTTTATTTGCATTGTTCTAACAAAGTGATTGCACATTTAGTTTTTTCTGATGGAGCAATCTGGTTTACTTGAAAGTGATTGCAATTTTCTTTATCTATTAGTTGAAAAAGCATCGATGGAGGAGTCACAAAATGTTGTTATTTCAATATTATATTATTATTATTATTATTATATATATTATGTTATTTCACTGGATGAAGGCCATTTATTTTGTCTGTCAACCTAAACTAATAGATCACAGTCAACACTAATTTAAGATCACTTCTCTGGTGATTGTCAATACGAAGTTCTGTAAAAGTTCTGTACCAAAGAAATAACATGTGAACCTGTTGTGGCTACATGGCACATGTCCCTCACTGCTGGGTCACCAGGACACCAGATGTGATGATGTTTTGTACTCACACTGGACATCTACTGATAGAGACGGTGACAAGATCCCTCCATGTGGATTCAGTGCGTTGCAGCAGTAGATCCCTCTGTCCTCAGAGCTGATGGAGGTGAAACGATAAACACCTTCTGGTCCTTGGAGCTTTATTTGGTCCTTCTTGTACCAGGTGTAGTTAGCTGCTGGGTTAGCATCACTGATACAGGTCAGAGTCACTGAACTGCCCTCCACTATCTCAGCAGAGGGACTCACTGACACAGAGGGAAGCTTTGGAGCATCTGGAGGAGAAAGAAATGTCTGAAACATTAGAGGTGGTTCTGTGACTGGCATCATTCAGAGCTGAAGAAAGCAGGTGAGATTAGCTAAATTATTTCCTGCTTTTTACAGATAAAATACATTTTCTAAGACGGTGAATGTGAATCAGAGCTTAATAAAGTGCATGGTCAGCAAGACATTAGACTGGGCAATAAAGATTTTGATAAAGTTGTCATCAGATGCATGATGCTTTTTAAATTAACTGTGTTTTACTCACATTTCACATCAATTGAGATGAATTCAGACGTCTTCGTCCCCAGCTGGTTCTCAGCTGTACAGTAAAACTGTCCAGAGTCAGAGGACTGGATGGAGCTGAAGACAAGCTGAGGTTCTTTATTGAGACGACGAGGAACTAGATTTCCATCCTTCTTGTACCAGGTGTAGATAGCTGCTGGGTTAGCATCACTGCTACAGGTCAGAGTCACTGAACTGCCCTCCACTATCTCAGCAGAGGGACTCACTGACACAGAGGGAAGCTTTGGAGCAGCTGAGGAGAAAATATTTAAACACCATATTGAACGTTTTCACAGTGGAACATATTTTAAATGGACAATAGAGCAAAAGAACAGAAAGTGGATGGTGGAGCTTAATTCCCTTCTGTATCAGAATATACATGGTGTCCTGTTACCATGGATACTAGATATTTTGTTCATACTGATTATGTGATGCTGATTCAGTGTTTACTGATGACCTCTGATGGGTAAATAAGAAAAATGAGTACTTTAGAAGAGACATCATTCAAATACTTGGATTCTCCTTCTGTACAAAACACTCCTTTTAATGCCTGTCTCTTTAAAAAAGCAAAGTCTGCTCTGATTGGCTTGTGAGAAAACAATGAGGTCCAACTGAAAAACGTGACTACGACCTTTTAACAGCGCATTACGTGGTGGTGGGATGTAACGTCTTCAAATCACGTGCCGCCAACACAGAGAGATAGTTATACAACATGTCTGGGACAGTGATTTGTTTTTTATCCAATTCTGCTCCATCAATCACCAAATATCACAGAGTTACATGCAGTTAAGGTACAGTACAACAAAAAGCAGCATTAAAGGTCAGTAAACTCACAAACTGAAGGAGAGGGGACGTCCTCATATCCTCTAACAGCACAGGAAAATCTGTCTGAAGGATAAAAGTTCCCTGAATACGAATTAGACGTTTGTCCACTAATCTTCTGTCCATTCTTGTACCAGACGTAGTGAGGATCACCAGGTGGACGACAGCTGCTCTGACACGTAAACTCTGCCCAGTTATCATAACTGTAGACCTGTGATCTGCTCACCTTCACCTGGAGATCTGAATATGTGAATAAGGAACAGAAGTCTTCATTTATACAAACACATAATCAAACACAGATGCAAGTAACTTTCACAAGAAGTTGAAAACTAAACTAATAAATATAAAGATGAAAAAGTTACCTGTGACAGACAGAGATACTCCAGGTGATCCACTATATTTCCCACCTGGTTGGTTTGTTGTGAACCTGAACTTGTACTCAGCTGAGTCGCTCTCTCTCAGGTCTGTGATGCTCAGAGTGCAGACTTTGTCTTCACAGTGAGACGTCACACGACCTGAATACTCCGGTTCCGTTCTCAGATCCACATAAACATAATTACTCACTTTAATGAACCAAAATGTTTCCTTAACTTTGTTTTTAAGGCCTTTTATTATAGATGGGTATCTGTAGGTGCAGCGTATCTTCACTGTTGATCCTTTTAAGGCACAGATCTCAGTAGTGTAAGTCACTCCCCAGCCATCCTTACCCTGAATCACTGGAACACAACAGAGCACATCAGGAAGCGTAATCAAAGGTTTGTTAAGTTATCAGTGATTTGGTGAAAGGTGACCTGGGCAAGCTTCAACATCCTCAATTATCAGACCAACTATCTGCAGTCATAAAAAGTTCTTCATCATGCGTCTATCGAACTACAACTGAACTGCAATAAAGTGTCTGGGTGGTTTGGATTTGATCCATTCATTCAAATAAATGTAAAAAAAGCCTAAAAATGCATCTTAAATGCCAACAAAGTAATGATACAATAAACATTCTATTTAAATTTTTATTATTATTATTATTATTTTATATATAAACTCCTATTCAAATGTTGTACTTTATTTTATGATTTTTTTATTACTCTGTGATGGACAGACAGTGCACAGAGAGGAAGACATACAAATGTATTATTATGTATGAATATTAAATGAATCGTGGTAACATTAATTAGTCTGTGCTTTTCTTGCTTAGTTTCCTCTCTGTTCACGCTGTAGTCAGGTTGCTGCTCAGTTAAGAGTTAAATGTAAAAATAAATGCAGAGGTGAAGGAAACTGTTTACAGCAGTTATGATATAAAGATGAGATAAAAGCTGCTTTCAACACAGAGCATGGAAACACGTCACTGAGGTCAGAGAGGAAAGGAGGAACGAGCAGGGTTTGGTGCGGATGTAAGACGATAGAAGACAAGTTGGGTCAGAATGTGATTCACTGTGAGACCAGCACCCCTCCAAAAAAATAAATAATGAAAACTAATAAAAGTAGATGGAAACTAATCATCAGCCACGTGAGCTGGAGCTTCTGCCACCAGGGTCGGCTTCATAACAGATTAAAGAGGGCAAGAGGTTTTCACAGGGTGAGGAGGGAGCAGTTATGAATAAAACCCACAATATTCTCAGTTTACAGCTGGTCAGAGTGCTTAGCACGCAAGAGCAAAAGACGCTGGCCAACCAGAAACCAGATCTTACTGATCGTCCAGTACAAGTGACACGGAAACAAAGAAAAACGTACGTCTGTACACAAAATTAACATTTGTAGCTCTTCCACGACTCTGATCCACTTGTTTGGGACCTTCAGCGTGTTTTTAAAGACCCACATTTTCCCAGATTCCCCTCTTTTAATGCGATGAATGTAAGTGGAGGTGTTCAGTACCTGACGCAGAGAGAAGGAAGACGACAAATCCACTCGCTGCTGCAGTTAAACTCATAGCTGCTCCTCTCTTCTCTCTGTATGTGAGACAATAAAACATGTCAGCAGATCAGATGATGTACATTATTAACAGTCACATTAATTAACTGCTTCTACTTACAATTAAGTAAGCCGTCGTCTTTAGAGATGCATTTCCTCTGCTGTCAGTAAGCAGAGTACAGATATCAGGATGTTGAGCAACTTGATTTCCTTCCTCTTTAGATCATTATCATCATGAAACAAACTATCTGCATGACTCGATACCACCGGAGATAAGAGAGAAATGTGTCTTTTTGTGATTTGGGTGAACTGAGCCTTTAAAGCAGACAGTAGAGGGAGCTCTCAGAGTGATGGAGCCTGAATGAGCCTCCCCTCCTCACAGCTTCCCCTCTAGAGGAGGAAGCTGTAACTCTGTGTTCTTTATTTCCACATTTTATTTGTAAAACTTTTTGCAGTTAAAGTCTTTGACTCTGAACATTGAATTCATTAAGCACCAGAGGTCCAGATTAAGTTCAGAAAGTGTCAGTAGTTCATAGTGGGTAGCAACATCTTTGACATATTATACAAGCAACAAGCTCTTTAAAATTACTTGCTTTAGTTGAACAAAAGGCTCACAATTAGGTGTTGCACAAGATATCACTAATAGACTTTTATTCTGAAAGACCTTTAGTTTATTATCCTCGACCTTTTCTGCGTCGACGAATGACCCCAAAGAATTTAAATGGGCCGTACAGAGATTTTAAATGTTTATGTATTAGTGGAGTACTCCAGGAGGAGCGCTCGGCTTTGAAGCAAATTTCCGCACTGGCCAAACGTTGGAATTACAACTTTCAATCCGAACGCATGACGCCATTAGGCGCTATTGACTACATTGGGAAAGAGATTCCAGTAATTTGGCAAATTATTTTCTTTGTAATCAAAATCAACTTCACCAGTGCGAACACTAGAATAGCCCTTATTTCAAATCATTCGGTCCTAAAAGTTGTGCACTAAGAGCCAAATCCCTTCCACCTTCCATGTGACTGAGTCGGAATAAGAGTGCTGCAGGAAGGCGTCCAAAAACACAGCAATGAGTCATTGTTTTTTTCACTCCTGGTTCCATCGCCTCGAAGTCTGTAGGTTTTCTGAATGTGTTTTTGGTTAGATGCCTGAAATAATATCTGTGGTTCACACAAGCTTTGGCGATTTTAATGTTTTTGTTCAGAAATACCACTCCGGAGAATTTAGAAGCTTTTATGTGTCTTAAATAAGGCGGTTGCTAACAAGTGTCTGAGACGACTAAACGCCATCAATACCATGAAAAGAAAAAACTATTTTAATACAATTTTGAGTAAAGAAGTAAAAATGAAACACAAAAGCATGGTTTACAATTTGTACTATCTTGTCCGTTAGCAAGTGCCTTCATACAGTATTTAAGTGTTAATTGTAAAAAGAAATGTTATAGTTTAGCTTAGCTTTAGCTTCGTGGTGGTGGTGAGGTGAAGTCATGTGACCGTGGTGGAGTTACTTTATAACCGAACGTTAGTTTTTACTTCTGATGATTGTATTCACGCTTCAAAAATCATAAAAGTGGTGTTCGTTTGTGAAGATTATCTTGCTGAACAAATTGTATAAGTGTCATGAACGTTTGTTTACCACAGAGGTTATTTTGTGCAATAATCCAAAATCCAATGAAAGAATCCCGTTGGCTTTTTGTCGGGGTAACCAGGGCAATGCTTACTTCCTGTTGGCCTACAAAAATATGTCATCTCTTTAGCTCTCCATTAGCCCGAGACCGAGCGGACACGTTAGTGTGTTTGTTCTACGAGCCCCATGAATGCAGAAAATCCCCGGAAGATCCAGATAATTTGTATCACTCTGCATTGTTATACAAATCAGGGAGATAACTACAACCATATCATATTTTAGTTTTTGTTGTCTTTTGTTTACTTATTTATTATACCTTTACTGTTTGATTACTTATTTACTATATTTGTTTTATATTTGATCTACTTGTGTCTTTTGTTTGTTCGTTTGCACTATCCACTCTTCTGCTATAAGCCTGCAAATTTCCCCGCTGTGGGACTAACAAAGGATTATATGAAGGTCAAGCGGAAGTTCAGTCAGGAAGACACTCTCTACACTCCTTTTCATTCATAATCTCAGTCTCTAATTCTCCATGCATCACTCCATTAGCTGATCGGGGGGCGTGCACTCTAAATTAGCCAATCAGATTCTGCACAGTTTCCTTAAGCCAATCACATCGTTGTTGTCAAACCTTTTAATAGGTTCTCCTCTCTGCTGCTGTCATTTCAGCTCAAAACAGTTGCGACCCTCCTCCACCCCAGGCTACTCCAATCAGCATCAGTCCTTCTCCTCATTCTTCATCAGATTGCAGCAACTTCCTTCTTTACCACGACCACCAGTATGTGGACTCCGGGGGGATTCTGCCTTATCAAACCTAAGCATCACGGCATGTTGAGAAATAAACTTGTTATTTCTGTTCACTAGCACAAAAATTCACATTAGGGTCTCCAAAATATCGACAATTTGGATTATGCTGCAAAACCGGGACCTGGGAAAGTCTCTGAATTGTCATTACGGAATCGGAAGAGAAGCAGTAGAGAACTGTGTTGCTTCTATGAATTTACTGTTTCTACTACTGTATTTCTTTCCTAACAGAAGGCCTCACACACCCGGATCAATATACAATGTTCAGGGGAAAAAGGTCGTTCAACAAAAACTCACGATTTTGATAACTTTTATTTTTAACCACAAAAGGTCTAAAGACCATTGTGATGACCACAAATGCTGTAGGAGGAGTTAGTTAAAATACAAAGGCTGAAAACGGCAAAAAATTACACCAAATTACAAATTGGCCAAATTACTGTAGTGCCCCCTAGTGTATAAATGGTATAACAATGTCGGGGTATGTTACAGGATGCAATGTGCACATATGCCTCAAATTCTGTGACACTAGGCCAAATGGTTTTGAAGTTATAAATATTGATGTACAAGCCACGCTTTTAAGAAGTTCATTGGGCCTTATCTTTTGAATACAATAAGATATGAACAAGCTTTTGATAAATCTTGATGATATAACTCCAATAATGACCCACAGCAAATTTGGTATGAATCGGACCCAGCTTGTTGGAGGAATTGGCAAAAATGTGTTTTCCACAAAATTCAAAATGGTGGAACATTTTGGTAGGCAGAGTTTAGGAATGTGAGAGGCTTTTTTATAGAACAGGTGGAGATGGACATGTGTGTCAAATTTAAAGTCAATTGGACATACTGGCTGAGGAGCGTCGCCTGTCCAACTTCTAGGGGGCGCTAGAGAGCCATTTTTTAATACACAAA
This sequence comes from Ophiodon elongatus, assembly GCA_016806645.1. NCBI lineage: Eukaryota > Metazoa > Chordata > Actinopteri > Perciformes > Hexagrammidae > Ophiodon > Ophiodon elongatus. The sequence goes on from JACSYO010000817.1 coordinate 62,165, forward strand.
TATGACAGCTATGGCAGATGGCTATTTTCACCAAAGCCTGACAAGCGTGCCAAATTTGGTGAGTTTTCGAGTATGGCAAATACCCCAAATATGTGCCCAATGTTCGTCCTTAGAATTTCAATAGGGTCCTCTCAGACTGACTACGTCAGTGCTCGGACCCTAACAAGAGTGAAATGAACTCGACAGGATGTCAGAGTTGATTTGCTATCAGTCAAATGTTGCTCCTTATTGACATCTAGTGGCAGCCAAGTGGAATTACAACTAGATATGAAAATGTTATTTATTTTGGCAGCTGCCAAACGTGGGTCTAATTTGAAATACTTTACAGTACATACTGCTGTCTTCATGTAGCTTAATGTTTGATAATATATCATAATTTAATTGATAATTTCATGCTTTGTGTTAATTATACAGGTCTTCAAATTAACCGGTAACTGTAAGGGTTACTAGTACCGGCACCCAAAAGCACGACACAGAGACAGATGGACCAGGACAGTTTGGTTTACTCAAGTTCGGACATGGTCAACACCAGGAGATCAGTTACAAAAGCAAACGAATCCAAAAGGAACAGGCAGAGATCGAAAGCAGGCAGGGTCATAACAAGCAGATATGGAATAGAATCAGGAGTAGGGCTGCAGGGCTGGAGGGATTAAATAATGAGGGATTGATGAGTGGATGTGCTGCAGGTGAGATGGGTGTGGAGAACCAGGTGAGGGGAATGAGAGCTGATGCTGTGAGAGGATCTGAAATGACGGGAGTTTAGTAAACAGGCAGGTGGGATGAAAACAATATAAGATGTGGTGGAATGTGTGAAGCTTTAAATGTAGTGTAGTAAAAAAGTACAATATTTCCCTCTGAATTGTACTGCAGTATAAGTATTATGAATAAAGTAAATATAAAAAAGTATATAGAAATAAAGTACAACTATTTTAATAGTTAATTTGAAAATAGTACAGTACTTGAGTACATGTAAAAAACATCTTTAAATATGCAAATTTGGCATTGTCATCAAATATGTGCACATTTTCATCCATTTTCAGGACCGAAATCTGAACAATAGATAAAGCCCAGTTCAAAGCTAATGGTTAATTTATTTTAGATATTAGTTTCAAAGGTTTTAACAGAGGGAATTTTTTATATCTCATTTAATCACTCTATGAATCCGAAAATACTGTCAACAACTATAAAAAAAAGTCTCCACGTTTTTAGTAGTAACATGTTGTATAAATAGGCTCTGAATGATACATGAGAAAACCCCTCTGTAGAAACCTTCAGAATATATTTAGGAATGAAAGTGTAAAGTGGAGATTTCTGGATCAGAGTCTGAGAACAAACTCATTTAGAGAAAAAAATTAACTAATAGATATCACCATGAAACTTCCCCAGTTGATTACTTAAAAAACATAGACAATTATTATATATATGCAAATGAGGCATTATCTAATGGTAACTTTTGTTCAATTTAGCAGAAATCTACAGATCAAATATGCAAAGTAATAAAGAAAAACAACCTAAATGTGCATTGTGGAGGTTTTCTTTCCACTAGTCTGAAAGACCTGCATCTTTTTCCCAGTGCATTAAAAACAACAGTTTGGGCTGGGGTTTCTTCCCCAAAGCTATTCGAACTGTAGGTGCTGAAACAGAGTGACAATAAACCATTGGTTATGTCGGCTTAGAGTAAAGAGCCTTAAATCCATTATACATAGACAATATATTTGGACCAAAATCAAATGTGTGAAATAAATACACTTTATACTACCAGCATCCAGGGATATTCCCACAGCCAGATGCTAAATTGATACAGTGCTCAACATTTGTTTTTTAATTCCAAAAATAACAACTTCTCATCCTTTTACGTCACACTGAGTGGGTGGAAAATGTTGATCTGCAGTCCCAGGCTTCAGTTCCAGATATTGGTACCTCTGGCTTCGATTGTGCATTCCAGGAACCACAGTCACATTGCACAAATAACTGCTGTTAAAGAGCCTGCAAGGACACTCGGAACAGGAGCAGCAGTTGATGAAGACCAAATGAGAGCTTAAAGTAAAAAATCCTGTGAAGATTGGAACTTACATTTGTAAGGTGACCACAGAATTTTCTTTTCACAAATCATGTTCACTATCTATTGCACTCCGTCGTGACTACTTGACACTCGTTAAAGGCGTGCTGAGCTGGGTGAAAAAAAACCAGAGTAAACACTGTTGCATGTTTTGTTCAAATTAGTAAGTTTGCTTTTAAAAAACTTTAGTCTAAACACGTCTCTCCTGATAAATAACATATCAATGTAGAGACCTTCCTAATTAAAGATGAAAAAAAATGAATAATTACCACGTAGGAAGAGGAGATTAGAGATTCTGGTTTCAATGTTTTTCATAGGTTTTGTGGACTATGCTGTACAATGCAGCTGGATCCTCTCCAGTTTCCCAAGTAATGTTTCTGAGAGATGTGGGGGACGAATACAAATTTTAAATGCCATGAAACAAGTAGTCAAACGGGGATCATAAAACTACACCCTAGCCGTTTATCAAATATGCAATTAGATATCTAATGATCGACTTGACAAAATCTGAATCTTGAGAGAATACTCACATGCTCATACGTGCATTGATTTAAAGGTCACTGTGGTTATTCTCTTTCTCTCTGTACTGGCTGTTAATCTCTTCACATCTCTTCCTAGCCAGGACAAAATCCACGGTTCTCTTTTCATTCCTCCATTGAAGCTCACACAGAGGGATTTTTGTACTAAATATACTAACTTTAGAGGATATGCACTTCATTTGTCTAAATCAGACTCCTTAAGATTCCTATTAGCTGCAACTGAATGTTGTTTGGAATGTATTTTTGCATCTACAAGAATTCTTTTGTCCCCAATCTTTTACATTGTAGGCATGGTGGAAAGGGACCCCTTTATGGCCAGTATGGACAGGAGGTTATGGAGGAATGATGAGCATTGTACAAGCTATTATCAATCTTCAATTTCCTTGCAGGGTTTCCAGAAGTGTATTGCGAGCCTGGCGGCCTACTGAGCATAAATTTACCCCCCACCGGGCCTAAGCATCAGGATTATCATTTTTATTTTTTTTAATTTCTTAAATTACGGTTGCAGTGCGATGATTCTGTTTGAAACAGAGAAAATGGTTGGAAAGCTGACAAGTGACCTTTGTTGGTTAAGACTTAAACACGCTATAGGAAAACATCAGGTCTGAGATCAGTGTACTTTTCCCTCACGCTTTCAACTATCACAAGCTAACGTTACATGGCAAATTTAGCTAGCTAGCCAAACTGTCAGTAACTGATTCAACATATGGAATCTGTGTTATTGCTTTTTTTAAAGTTCTCAATGATGTAATTCCGTTTGTGATTCTGTTATCACAGAAACTAAGGCCCTACCGCCATGCTGATATTAGTCTGTCGCTGGCCCGTGCTGGGTCCCCGTCAAAAGATACTTGCCACTGGGTCTAACAACTTTTCTGACGGAAACCATGATCTTCTATCTGTTTTATCAATAACCAGTCTAAAGTTCTGAACATATTCAACACTTTATTCTGGCCAATAGTATAAAAGGTCAAGGTCCATCTATTAGGATACCCAGATATCAATTAATTTGTTGTAATTTAATTTTTATAACTTATAAAAAGAAAATAGATATGACGGTTTCCTGGTGTTTAATGTCATCTATTGGCCAATTGAACATGAACACAGCTTTAATTTCAGGTGTGACACTACATATAAGTATATATGGGTTCAAAGTCAAGGCTTTAGTTTCTTTAACATTGACTTCATATCTTGAAAGCTTACCAAATGTGGCCAGGGAACCCATCAGTCAAGGAAGAATTGTAAAGGTTTAGACAGATACAACAATGCACCATCTGCTTATGGAGAAATGTAATGTTTAACTGGTGGTTCAGTGGTCAACTAAAAGGGTAGTGGTAACAAAGGCCACCCCTGGCATGTCCCTCTCTCAAGGGCACAAGGTTAAGATATATGTCACCATAAACACAAACTATACTCTGTGGGCACAGCACAGCAGCTGAATCCAAAAGATAAAGTCCCGTTCAATTCTAAATGAAAGGCCAAGACACTAAAACACCATCTAGACCTGTAATCTGTAATCTGACTGTATAATAATGAGGATAATGTTCCTGTGTGAAGAGTTGCTCACCCTGGGAGTGGATTACCACTCTTAAATCTGACAGTAGCATACTCCACACTGTCCACGTCGGCTTCCCTTTTGTTTCTTTGGGCCAGAGATGGTATGATATTCGAGTAGATAGGATCTGCTTGTTTCTCAGAGAACTGGACACTGGCATAGTGAAGGTCATTCTCCTCCTCTGCTGGTTGTTTCTATAGATATTAGACAAATAAGATTATTTGTAAGTTTGTGTACAATTGTGTAGCTGATACTCAACTTTAATTGAAAGGCAGAATAAGTGGGATTTGACGGTTGCAGTTTGTAAACACAACATTCAAAGTGGGTCCCTCCTGCCCGCAATGTTTGCGTTTTTTCGGCGCCGTGTCTGCCTTTTTTGCAACTTCCTCTTCGATGCCATGTTACGATCTGGCACCTGGTCCCTATGTTTTTATGAGGGTTGATGAACTTGGGGCTCCACGTGCTATACATATTGAACCATTTACATTTTTACAACTTTCAACCTCTCCTGTCCTCTCGTGTTCAATAAAGTTTTTGTCACGTATTTGTCTCAGTCGAACCAATCACCGCTTCCCAGTTGCGCAGAATTCAATGTTTTTACTGAATCTGGTTAGTGCAAATGGTTTATTTGGGGTGGCATTTTAAATAAGACATGTAGAATACAGTATGTCTGATGAAATATCACCATTTCAAGCTACGATTTGGTTGCTTTTCCTGAAGGAAGCGTTCATCGCATATGATGTGTTCAAGGGCCGTTAGAAAGTCGGAAATCCGAAGTTAACATCTGTTTTTATAGTTTCTGGCTATGAAAGACAGTTTTTAAGAAAACTTGCTTTTCAAACCTGCCAGAGGTATTTAGGGTTCAGATGGTTAGAGCACCAGCAGGAAGGTTTCTTTGAAGAAGAAATGTTGAACTTTGGTAGAACTATCAATCAATCTTTCAATCAATCAGTTTTCTCTCAGTTACTTAACAACAGGGTGAAACACATCTGAAAACGCAAACTTTGAGCTGGCATAACATGAGGAATGAATCAGAAACTGGTAACCTATAAAAAGAAAACAAGAACTGAAACTTTGTCCTGTCTAGCTGGAAACATACTATCAGTATTTTTCCAGTGCTGTGTCAAATGAGCTCTTTTGGACTAAAACTGACAATCCTCACCTGTGCTATTTTGTCTGGTCTCTTTGTGGGCTCAGGTGGTTGCTTAGGGGCCCTCGTTTTCCTGGTTGTGAAGATGAATGAAAAAACAAAATAAAATGGACAAATAAATCAATTGAGGAATTGACTGCTTGAAATTAACTTTCAATGTTTCAATGAACAATGATTTACTACTCACCTCAGACATAGATACACAGAAATGAGTATGAAAATAATTAAAATCGCAGTGAATGCTCCAGCATAAAATATCCATCCTTCTGGGGACTTGGAATCTAATGAAAACATTGGCCCCATGGAATAAAAATATATATATCATGTAACTTAAATTATTTAAAGAGAGAACTTCAAGTTTTGAGATTCTTACAACTAAAGTATATTTATGTTAATCCAGACTATAGCCAATTTTATAAGGAAACTCAAACAGTGTTGCACATTAAAATCTGATTTGATGTGTGTGCACCTTCAGAGAACCAGACACAGTGGGAAGACTTACCAGCTACAACACCCAGATTCAAAGCCAGTTTCAAGATGGAGTTACTACGTCCTCTGTTGTTCTGGGCTTCACAGTAATAATTCCCACTGTGTTCAGCTCTTAAGTCAGTGATGGTGAAGATCTGTCCTGATGCTTTTGGTGAGTCTTCATCCTTCTTGTACCAGGTGTAGTTAGCTGCTGGGTTAGCATCACTGCTACAGGTCAGATTCACTGAACTGCCCTCCACTATCTCAGCAGAGGGACTCACTGACACAGAGGGAAGCTTTGGAGCATCTGAAAGACAGACATGAAACTTTAAAATTAACTATAGAAGGCGGTTGTGTTGATTTAGTGCCACGTATATTTAGATCTCTTAAATCGTCCCTGATTGTTTACCTATAAAAATATTTTTTTCTCTGCCATAATTTGGCTTATTTTAAAATGTTTTGTTTTCCCATCTGAAATCAGACTGCCAATGTTTTCAGTAATGCCATAATGTTCTTTCTATTTAGAGATTGATCATTGTTTCATTGTCTAGTCTTAGGTTGCACTGTTAATCTTTTCTATTTTACAAAAAAGTGATAATAAATCTCCCTTTGTTATTCGTTTGGTTGTCACTATTGTAGTATATAACATTGTGTTGTGTACTTTTTGGTCTTTCACTTGTTTTCTAGGTGTTTGTTTGGGACCTCCTTGAAAGGGAGATGATACATCTCGAGGGGTTCATCTGTGTATCAATTTCATTCATTTAAAATGGTAGAGTTTGTAGCATTTAGATGGAATATAATATTAATAAGTGTGTTTTTCTTTAGTGTAAAATAAGAGTCGTTGCGTTTTCATTGGCTTAGAATGAGCCGTTTACATCTACATACATGTCTCCGCAGCGGCTGCCGTGTTTCTACATTAGCCCAGAGTGGGAAAAACAAACAAACTGAATGCGCTTCGCACACGGGAAAAGTTTCAGTTGGTTGCAATCTGCACCCTCGGCACTAGATTCTACCAAATCTTACACACTGGACCTTAATATAATTACATCACCAATTGAGTGACAGCAGTGATGCCAATACTGACTAAAACTGCCCCTCAGACATCTATGACAGACAAAAGCAAGCTTCTTTTTTTCCAATAAGATGTTGCACTCACATTTCACATCAATAAATATTTTAGTCGTCCTCATCCCCAGCTGGTTCTCAGCTTTACAGTAATACTGTTGTAGTATATTTTGCTCTGTAATGCATGAAGATAACATATGTGAAAGGGCCTGTGACTTTGGAATGTCGGATCCATTGATGTTTGTTGCACATGGGATACTCGTTAGGTACCCCCGCTGGGCAATGCTCCTTGACCTGGAGGATGGAGGAGTGGCTGTGCCTATGTCCGAAACATATCTTTTATTGGGGGCCCTGTTTATGACGTCATTATATACTCAAGTCTGGGGCGTAAACAACAACCATATATAAGTGATCGGGAGATCCCCGACGGTTAGAGTTCTGTTCGACTTTGGGACTCTCCGGGTGTTCATGACGCCCGTCTTGACATATGTTGCTTGTTTGTAATAAACTTCATTATACCAGCAAGAACAGTGTCCGCGGAGATTCCTTCATCATCACTCCAACATCACTGTCGCTTGAAATATACAACACTGTCCAGAGTCAGAGGTTTGTATGGAGTTGAAGACAAGCTGAGGTTCTTTACTGAGAGGTTCCTTGTCATTGTCCTTGTACCAGGTGTAATTTGCTACTATGTTAGCATCACTGCTACAGGTCAGAGTCACTGAACTGCCCTCCACTATCTCATCAGAGGGACTCACTGACACAGAGGGAGGCTTTGGAGCATCTGGAGGAGAAAAAAACACAGGTTTACGAGATGATGAACACGTTTTTTTACAGTGGAAATTAATGCATAAATGAACAGCAGCTTACATAAAGTTTGAATTCCCAAATTTATACGACAAGGTTCGAGATGAACTGCACCTCCCCTGGAAAGTATCCGGCGGTCAAGTCTGACAGTTTCTAGCTGCCCTCAAAGAATATACAGGAAGTAAAATAAATAGTTACATCCTGTTAGATCCGACTCGTAGTGCAAAAATGTATCTCCGTAGTGTTCTATCCTTTGATCTTCTACCTTGAAAAGCAATTTGTAATTGCTGCTTTTTTTGAGAAGTGCTATATAAATACACCTTTATCATTATTATTACTACTATCAACTCCACAAGATATGTTTAACATATTAAATTTTCATTTCAATCACGGAGCTAATAGCCAAAACTTTAGCGTTTTACAATTACACATACAATTAAGATTTTCCACAAAACATGGTGTTGAGCTCGTAGACTGTATTTAAGATGTGGACGGAGTCATTGTGACGTCACCCATTGGTTTATGGACTGCTATTATGAAGCCTTGAGATTGACGATTTCGTTGTTGCTATCTTGGATTACGGCCGTCACCATGTTGTTGTTTTTTTGCAACCACTGAACGGAAGTTACCATATTTGGAATGTGGAGGAGTGACGTAGAGACGCCGTATACGTCTCCGGTAGCGGCAGCGACCTGTCAATCACCTTGTAGCCCCGCCCTAAAGCATCCCCTGCTTTGTGGTCTGTTTGACTCTAAATAGAACATAATGTACTAAATGAACATCATGCTGTATTGAAGAAGACTTGAAACTAGAGATTGAGACATAAACTCATGTTTACAATGTTTAATCAGGGAATAAATCAAGAGAGAAGTAGAGTCATTTTCTATAGACTTCTATACAACCAGAGGAGTCACCCCCTGGTGGTCAGGAGAGAGAATGCAGCTTTAACACATGAAGCTTTGACTTCTATACAACCAGAGGAGTCGCCCCCTGCTGGTCATGAGAAAGAATGCAGCTTTAACACATGAAGCTTTGACTTCTATACAACCAGAGGAGTCACCCCCTGCTGGTCATGAGAGAGAATGCAGCTTTAACACATGAAGCTTTGACTTCTATACAACCAGAGGAGTCGCCCCCTGCTGGTCATGAGAGAGAATGCAGCTTTAACACATGAAGCTTTGACTTCTATACAACCAGAGGAGTCGCTCCCTGGTGGTCATGAGAGAGAATGCACGTTTAAAGACACTTCCGCATCGGCTTCCCTCGGCAGAACCGGATGTTGCCGCCTGGTTGCGCCTGGCTCTAAAAACTGAGGCTGACTTGATCTCGCAAGGTTGTGCTGTTGCCCACATGTGCATGACGTCAGAGAAAGTCGCAAGTTGGACTCAAATCTAACCGGCACGCATCGCGCGCCGATCGCCGATGATTGATTCTGCCCAGGCCTGGCTCGTCTGGAACGATCCTGTTGTTTTTTTTCCCCGCGACACCGTGATGCGAACTCACACAGCAAAGGGGAGCGGTGATCCTCGTGCCCCCTCAGAGCACACGAGATGCCGTCTCCAGGTTTCAAATAGCCCGTGTAAAAAGCAGTTTCCCCAGGAACTTTCTGTCCGTTCTTGAACCAGACGTAGGAAGGACCACTGCAGTTGCTGATACAACTCAGCTCTGCCTCGGTGTGAGAGATATTGACCGTCACTCTGGTCACATTAATCTGCAGAGCTGGATACGTGAGGAAGAACACCAGAACATCATTGGTTACTAGAAACACACACATCAAAAATAGTAAAGACATTGAAATCTGAAAAATGTACACAAGCTAAAACACAAACACATTAGCAATGATGTTTTTAACATGCTCAACACCATTATTAATAAACCTTTTTTTTTGTAGAAAAAAGGAGTACATAAGTATATAAACGCAGAAACTCCTAAAGAAATTCTATCAAATAAGACGGGGACAAACTTGAACTGAGGAGCATAACAGAATTAGACTGAAGAGTAAAAAAGTGACCAACTGAGATCCAGCAAAATGGATGTAGATGGATGTGTGTGTGTGTGTGTGTGTGTGTGTGTGTGTGTGTGTGTGTGTGTGTGTGTGTGTGTGTGTGTGTGTGTGTGTGTGTGTGTGTGTGTGTCCGTCTTATGTGCGATCCATTTATTTGGTGAGTGAGGGGTGTTGAATGAGTCTAATGAAGCTAAGTGGTAATATAAGGCACAAATACACAAATACTGTACGTATACACAAATATCCACATATTTCCAGAGGGCGCAGAGGGAAGAGAGAAAAAAAGAAAACAGAGTATCAAATAATAAAACAATAAAGTAGAAGTACAATACATTGATGAATAATACATTTAAATTAAAATATTTAATAGATTATTCTTATGTAAGCGTGTGTGTGTGTGTGTGTGTGTGTGTGTGTGTGTGTGTGTGTGTGTGTGTGTGGTGGGGGTAAACCCACGTTACCTGTGACAGTCAGTGTGACTCCAGGTTCACTAATCCATTTATCACCTGATGTTTCTCCAAAGAACTTGTACGTCTTTGAGTCGCTCTCCTTCAGGTCTGCGATTTTCAGAGCGCAGGAGTCCTCGCTACGACAGATATACATCGCACGATCTGTGTAGTCCGAGTCACACGTCAGATCAAAAGGATCATTATTTACATATTTAGTAAACCAGAATGTTTTTGTTACCGATACATCGGATGGGTATGTGAAGGTGCAGTTCATGAACACTGTTGATCCTCTGGAGGCACAGATGTCAGTAGACTGGTAAACCACTCCCCATGTATGCTGGCCCTGCACCACTGTAGCAAAGAGCACATCAGAAACCACAGTCAGATACACAAGAGGAGAGAGAGTCCATAAGTGCTTCATTATGAAATCCTGCTGGAGAACCGAACTTAAATTTAACAGAATGACTTAAGCTTCATTCGCATCACTCTGACCTGCCCGGCAAGTCTGTACCGGTCTCAATCTCTAGTTTCAAGTCTTCTTCAATACAGCATGATGTTCATTTAGTAAATTATGGTCCATTTAGAGTCAAACAGACCATAAAGCAGGGGATGCTTTAGGGCGGGGCTACAAGGTGATTGACAGGTCTCTACCAGAGACGTGTACGGCGTCTCTACATCACTCATCCGCATTCCAAATATGGTAACTTCCGTTCATCGGTTGCAGACTCGAGGCTTCATAACATCAGTCAATCAATTTTCCGATTTTGGGCCTCCTCGAAGAGACACGAGGAGAGAGGAATCGAGGCAACAGGCATGTAACAATGAGACGTCCTCTCCCCCGGAGCCGTCATATTAAAGGGTCACATAGTCACAGGGCACATATAGAGACAGACAACCACTCAAACTCACATTCACGCCTACGGGCAATTCAGAGTCTTCAATTAACCTGAGCTGCATGTCTTTGAACTGTGGGAGGAAGCTGGAGAACCCGGAGGGAACCCACGCTGCCACAGGGAGAACGTGCAAACTCCACACAGATGGACCGTCGGGGATCGGGATCGATCTAATTAGTAGTTATTCAACCATAATAATAAGGTATATCCAGAGATCAGACCCAAAGCACCGAATGTTAGCGTTTGTAGTTGCTTAGTGAACGCCCTTCTGTTCACAGATTGAATTAAATTGGGAGTGATGGCAACTTTTAATGCTGCGCTTGCACTTTTATAACATTGTTAATCAAATTTTTTGAAATGAGTATCAATAATCAATACAGCAGAACCAGAGACATATTGAATGCTTAAAAAAAAAAAAAAATGTTTTTAAAAATATTCAGCTCGTTCTGCATCATGTTCCCTTTTTTTTGTTTATTTGCATGTTTGCTTCCTGTTGAAAAGGGCTATACAAGTAATGTTTTTCAGTTTGTATGTTGTAATTTTGCATTAAACAAATTTCTTACCAGGCAAAAGTTTTTATTTTTTTTTGGGGGGGGGGGCGATTTTACGATAAGAACAGGGTCAAATCAAACTGTCCGATGGTGTGAGGAAGGACCAGGAAAGCATTCGTCTTTCTGACCAAACAGAGTTTGAGCATGTTCGTGGTCAGACTGTTGACGCGGATACGAGGGAACCGCAGCGAAATGCAGAACGCGTCGTTTCCATGCAGACGACAAATAGGCAAATTACTGGCGACTCTGCAGAGCATGGAAATATCTCACGGACTGTTTTGGCACAGGTAACCAAAGACGAGTTGAAAGGAAAGCGGTTTTAAAACATAAGCCCTTCTCTCAAATACTTTTTGTTGACCAACTCTTTAAGGCCTAAATGAGTTGGAAAGCCTCTTCCCACTGCTGAATTGACACACAGCAACTTTTTCTCCCAAGTACAAGAGGAAACATGATTTGCGATACGAGGATTGCTGTAATGAAGTTTTTTTTAATACTTTTTCCAAACAAAACCTTCAAAAAAGTCTGCAAACTTTATAACTCTGCTGTAGTAATGCAAATAACTGGAACGCCCTCTGCAATAATTTGGAGATTTGAGTCCCTGAGCGGCTCATAAAACACTCTCCGTGTTAAATCTCTCTCTCGATAGGAGAAAAATCATGTTTTCTGTTAATTTGCTTCACTTTAAAGTATTTCCTTCCATCAAATGAGTTCTTCCTGCAAAAAAAAAAAAAAATCTTATTTTATCCACCCACTTGTTTTTAAATTAGAGTTTTCAATGTACGCATGTGAATTGTGGAAACAGGGAGAATAATGACCTGATGGTGGTATCAAGTTAAGACAAGCAGAAGTCCAACAGTCAACAATCTAAAGGGTGGAAGAAGAGACCACTGAGCTGTTTCATGTTCCCCTTTAAAATAGATCTAGAATAAAGTGTACATCAATGATGTCATAATGTTCAACGCCTTTGCACTCTGCTCATAAAAAAATGAGCATGTAAAAAAACATTTAAAATGACTTAGGTTAAATAATGTTAGTTGTGTCAGAAAAACTGGTTGTGTATTTTTTTTATTTGACACAATTTCAGTAAGTGTATCAACTATTCTGGTTTATTGACTTACATAACCTTTCAACTTAAACTGTACAGATTTTAGGGACATGAATTATTTGAAATTAAACCACAATAAGCAAAAATAACAAAAAGGTACCGGCGGAAAACTTCTAATGCAGATCTCAAAGTTTTAATGGTACCCAGCTGTTTTTTCGAACTATACTATTGTACTACTGTATTATTTGCGTAGTAAACATGTATTAACTTGACTTCTGATTTCTGGAAGTTTGTTTAAAATGTGTTCTACATGTGGATGGAAAACTTTCTTGTGAAGAACAATTGTTGTATGAATTAACATAATTAATTTAGTTTTGATTGTCGATGCTTCAAACCGTATTTATATGCTTATCGGAATGCAATCGCAGAACTGATCCCCTTTCTGCCCCACTGACTTTATCGTCTCCAACTTCTATTTGAATTGTTTTCAGGTCACAGAATGCAAAAAGATGCACGAGTGAAAAACTGAGAACTCTGCTGTGTGACAATACAGAAAACTGGGATTGAAGAGACTCGAGATGCACGGTTCTGAGTTAACAATGATTATCTGATGAGGGGTTTTACAGGTATGTAATTGACCTTCTGTAAATGTGGATGTGCAGTACCTGGCACAGATAGAAGGAAGGCGAGAGATCCACCAGCTGCTGCTGTGAAACCCATCGCTGCTCCTCTCGTCTCCATCTCGGCAAAACATAAAAAAAGGGGAATATTGCTCGCAAGAAGTAAAGCAAACGTCAATAAATAAAGAAGAAGAGAGAACCATGAGGTCTTAATGGATAACTGTCCTCTGTGGTCAGTAAACAGAGGACAGAGAACCAGCCTACCTTCCTTCGTCCTTATAATAGCAACATAGCATGACGTCAGTAAATACCCAAATCAGATAAAAGAAGCAACCGGTTTGTTGTGTTGCAAACTTTACATAACCCACTACTAGGGAAATATACAGGTGTGAAAAAGAATATCAACAACAAAACAGAAAAATATTGTTTTTAATGCACTGGACAATTTAGAGATTTTGTCACGTCTTCTTTCACACTAGTGGAAAGAAAACACCAAAATACACATTTAGGTGTTTATTTTACTACTTTGTTTACTTGCGTCTGTAGATTTCTCCTAAATTCTCCAAAAGTTACCATTAGATAAGACCTCATTTGCATATTTAAACATAACATTTCAGAAAACTTGTTATACAAAAAACTTATTGTATTAATGTAAGTGATCAACTGGTGAAGTTTCATGTTGATATCTGTTAGTTAATGTTTTGACCCTCTTCACCTGTAGAGTCTTCTTCATGTCTGTAATTTAACTAAACATCTCTTTAAAGGCCGTTTTCTCTAAATGAGTTTGTTCTCAGACTCTGATCCAGAAATCTCCACTTCAGTAGCTCTTACATCCACCAAACTTTACTCTTTACTTCTGGAAGAGATTCTGGAGCTTTCTACAGAGGGGTTTGTTCACACAGTATTCAGAGCCTCATTTATACAAAATGTCATTACTGAGAACATGGAGACATTTATTTATAGCTGTTGACAGTATTTTCGGATTCATTGAGTGATTAAATGAGATATAAAAAATCCCCTCTGTTAAAACCTTTGAAACTAATACCTCAACAAAATGAACCATTGCTTTGAACCGGGCTTCATCAATTGTTCAGATTTCTGTCCTGAAAATTGATGAAAATTTGCACATATTTGATAATATAATTTGCATATTTAAAGACATTTAAAAAAAAAAAAAATGTAATGTAAGTAATCGACTGGGGAAGTTTCACGATATCTATCAGATACATTTGTTACCTTATTCACATCCGGTGAACATGTAGCCTCAAATCTATAGGCCTGTATCAGTAAGCCAACGGGTGAAAAGTGAAAAACCAAAGTAGAATCTACATGTACTCGAGTACTGTACTATTTTTAAATCAAATATTAAAATAGTTGTACTTTATTTATTTACATTTCATAGTACCACTGCTGATTAACGTGCTGTGGGTTAGCCACAAAGTCAAAAACAGTAGTAGCTCAGGCGCACTTAAGGTGGGATGAGTTTTAAGGCGGACCAGCTATTCTTTATTCACCTTTAAGTGACAAGCTGCTCCTGAGTTTCGTTCATCTTTTTTATTTTTAATATTTCTTTTAACTGTTTGACCGGTTAACATCCCTACTGAAAACTGAAAGCAAAACAAATTTCAAAGCCATTGTTAGAACTGTAATGGTAATATTAAGTACTCATATTGGTACTCATATGGGCAAGTACCCAAATGTAAATACAGTACTTGTACTTGGTCTGAAAAAAAGAGGTATCGGTGCACCGATGTTACACTGGACTGGTAAACCAACTTTAGACTGGAGATCACCGCTTTGACAGAAAAATGTCACGTCCTTTGGTTTCCATAGTAAAAGTATGACCGCTGTATCCTCGCCTCCCCTCAAACAGGAAGTGTAGCCAAGTGATGCAACTTTTCGTGTTTTGTGACCTCGTGCTGGTGGAGTTTGTGGTCCAAAACCATTACGGTCTAGTCTATAAATACACTCTATTTAACCAGAGCAGAACACAATTGGGAAGTAGCGGGCTTTATTAAAAAAACAGAACACTGTAAACAACAAATACCAAAATAAGTTTTAATAAGCGTACAGAACTCTGCCTCTAAAATTAGAAGGCAGAGAATGAAAAGTGCTTTTTTGCTGTTCTTGTTTTGAGCAACAATAAAAAAAAAAAAAGACAAACTAGAATTACCGCGTTGTGGTTGTTTGCCTCCGCCAAACAGTCAAGTTGCAGTTTGAAAATTCCATCCATCCATCCATTATCCTCCGCTTATCCGGGGTCGGGTCGCGGTGGCAGCAGGCCTAGCAGGCCGACCCAGGCTTCCCTCTCACCCGCAACACGTTCCAGCTCATTCTGGGGGATCCCAAGGCGTTCCCAGGCCAGCTGGGAGATATAATCCCTCCAGCGTGTCCTGGGTCTTCCCCGGGGCCTCCTACCAGTTGGGCGTGCCTGGAAAACCTCTAACGGGAGGCGTCCAGGAGGCATCCTGATCAGATGCCTGAACCACCTCAGCTGACTCCTTTCGATACGAAGGAGTAGCACCTCAACTCCAAGTTCCCTCCGGATGTCCGAGCTCCTTACCCTATCTCTAAGGCTGAGCCCGGCCACCCTACGGAGAAAACTCATTTCGGCCGCTTGTATCCGAGACCTCGTTCTTTCGGTCACGACCCAGAGTTCGTGACCATAGGTGAGGGTCGGAACGTAGACCGCCCAGTAAATTGAGAGCTTTGCCTTCCGGCTCAGCTCCTCTTCACCAAGACGGTCCGGTGCAGCGCCTGTTTTACTGCTGCAGCCGCACCGATCCACCGGTCGATCTCCCGCTCCATCTTACCCTCACTCGTGAACAAGACCCCGAGATACTTGAACTCCTTCGCTTGCGGCAGGCACTGCGAACAGTGGACCAGCTCTTTACCCTCGCAAGACTACTGGAGGGGCTCTGGGAGTTTGCCCAACCAGTCTACATGTGTTTGTGGACTTGGAGAAGGCCGACCGGGTCCCTCGGGGTTTTGTGGGGGTGCTGCGGGTATGGGGTGCCGGACCGTTACAACGGGCCATCCGGTCTCTGTACGACTGCAGTAGGAGCTGTGTTCGTATTCTCGGCAATAAGTCAGACGCGTTCCCGGTGGGTGTTGCCTCCGCCAGGGCTGCCCTTTATCACCGGTCCTGTTCGTGACTTTCATGGACAGGATATCTAGGCGTAGCCGGGGGAGGAGAACGTCGGGTTCGGGGGTCTCGGGATCGCCTCTCTGCTGTTCGCAGATGATGTGGTCCTGTTAGCCTCTTCGGACCATGACCTCCAGCATTCACTGGGGCGATTTGCAGCCGAGTGTGACGCGGCGGGGATGAGGGTAAGCACATCCAAATCCGAGGCCATGGTGCTCTGCCGGAAACCGGTGGATTGCTCCCTCCGGGTGGGGACGCAGTGCCTGCCGCAAGCAACGGAGTTCAAGTATCTCAAGTATCTCAAGTTTGAAAATTGTCTGTCCAAATTGTCATAATTAACATATGAATTCTTGAGTTATGGCCAGAAGTGCCTTGAGGTCACCGTGACCTTTGACCACCAAAATCTAAAATCAGTTCCATCCTGGAGTCCAAGTGCACATTTGCACCAGACGTAATGAAAGTCCCTCCAGGCGTCCTGGTGTTGCGTTCACGAGGAATGGGACGGACAGACGGACGACCCGGAAACAAAACGCCTCCGGCCACAGCGGTCACCGGGGCAGAGGCGTAAAAACACAGGGCAGAGGACAAATGCACACATGGTTTTTAAAAGTAATAACAGCAGAATAAAAACATGTGGGCCATATGATGTGAAATAAAGAAAGAAGAAGTTACAGCAGAAGAAATAATCCAGAAAGATTAGAATGTGATGAAATTACTGTACACATGACATCTATTGTACTTCTGTCCATCCCGATAGAGGGATCCTCCTCTGCTGTTTTTTGGGAGAGTTTTCCCTGAACCGATGAGAGGTTCTGGGACAGAGGATGTCGTATGTGTACAGATTGTAAAGCCCTCTGAGGCAAATTAGTAATTTGTGATTTTGGGCTATACAAAATAAATTGAATGAAATGTATTTGACAGATGTTCAAAATGTTGCTACAATGTGTCTTTACGAATCTAATCCACTAACATCTAGCAGCTGTTCCCCAAAATTCTCCTGCTTCTTTTTTCTTTTTAAGTAGTAAGAAGTTCTGCTCATACCACCGGTTATTAGCTAACTGATACACTACTGCAGGATTGTAATTTGGATGGGTTGTAATTTCCCTTTGGAAGCTGGAGGGGAAGCTTGTTTTGGCCGTGTCCATCTATCCTTTATATATCGGACATGCAAAGACCAAAAAGCCATGTTTGGGGGAGCGGATCGGCCAGGAGGACTAAGACTATTGCTCGGGAGGGGCGTCTCCGACGGATCTTGCTAGTCTATCGTACTACGGTGGTTACAATTGCATAGATTGACATATATTCAGCATTCTTGGACAAGCCTGTCCTGAGGAATAGGTTTTAAAACATGATGTGGTTTCCTTTCATGAAGATTAAAAAGTAGACTCGAGATTCCTCTTTTTGTTGACTGTACTGTACAACGCAGCCGGATCCTCCGCAGCTTCCTGACCTCTGGTTCTGAGTGGGAAAAAATAAATGAAATGAGGGGATTCTAAGACGAAAACATAATCGTTTCCATCTGTTAGCTGAGCTCAATGTTCTTGCGTGAGGAGCTGCTCACCCTGAGGCCGCGGCGTTAAATGTCACAGCAGCGTAGACGATCATCTCTTCCTCTTCCTTCGTTTCCTCCACGTATCTTCTGGACTGAGCCGGTCTGATGTTGGAGTAGACGGGATCCGCCTGCTTTTTGGAAAAGTGGACACTTGCATAGTGAAGTCCATCCTCCGGCTCTGCTGGATGCATCTGTTGGACAAATCAGATTAATTTCACACGTGACGACGGAACTGCCGACAGATGGAAGTTCGGGTAACTGTCACTCATAGATACTGTATCGCCCCTTTCCCACGGGAGGAGGAACCTTTTGGGAAACTCGTTGCATTTGGAAAGCTGGTAAAATAAGTTAAGGGGGCATTTAGCTCCCCAAAAAAAGCCCCTGGTCAGGGGTAATACAGGAACTCTAGTATCAACTTAGGACCAATTTGGGATGAGAGAAGAGCATTTCTCGGTTTGATAGCAAAAATTGGCCTTTGCAGTCGGATCCCAACTCATTTAAAAAAAAAAAAAAAAAAAAGACAGGAAGATAAGAGAGAGCGGTCGAAGAGAGAGAGAGAGAGTTTAATTGTCCTGCTCTGCATTGCGTTCATCAGAAGGTGCATCAGTAAGGACTATGCAGCAGTAAATGTCGTCGCAGTGAGACAAAACATAGGTTCATTGATTTTCTGCCGCGCTGGCTGCAGAGTGCGTTTACGTCTGTGACCGCCGGCGGCCCTCAACACGTTGCCTTTTCAAACGCCCAGCGGACTAAATCTGCCAAATCTTCAGCGGCTTTTAGGCAGCTAAGTGTGATTAATTAACTTTGAAAACTAAAACTTGTCCATTTGTGTGTGTGTGTGTGTGTGGAAAATATAGCTGAAGATCTTAAGCATCAAGGATATTTCTAAAACGGTGATGAAACGCTTGTGTGGACGAAGATCGTATTCTTTTGAAAACGTAGTTTTTAAAATAATAATGTATCTCTTTTTTAACCTCCTCTTCCTCACCTGTTCCCTGGTGTCTGGTCTCTCTCCACGCTCAGACAGTTGCTTGGAGGACCTCTTCTTTCTAGTCAGGGGAATTCAATTTAAAAGTTAAACTACAATGAATACATTTTGAATTACTTCACAAAAACAGTTATGAAACAGAACTGCTTACATGATCCAGAGGAAGACAGAGATGAATATGATGGCGAGAAAAAACGCAGGAACTGTGGCAACAGCTATCAACTTCCATGCTCCTAAACAAAACAGTGATCAAATGAAAGAAAAGACAGAGACAAAAAGAAAAAGACATTAAGTTGTGAGAATGTGTTTGTAAAATCAAGAACAACGGCCGTCCTAAGAGACAAATGACGAGTGCCCATGGCGCTGTAAAACCTGGGCAGCAGGGTGAGCAAATCAGCAGCTACTTCCTCCGTTACCACAATGCGAGCTGGGAGATTTAACCCCTCCAGGGTGTCCAGGGTCTGTCCTATGACAATCTGAATGGCCCGAAACATCACACCGTACTCTAAGAAATGCAAATGTGCTACAGAAAACAAACAATATACAAAAAAAAATATATATATGTACTCTGAGATATTTCCTGGTATAAAAATACATAAAAAGACATAACTACAAGTTAGTATTTTATTTTTCCTTCTTTTCAGGGAGAAACTATAAAAGGGTCACAATTAAATTAATAAAGAGTAATTGAAAAAATAAAAAGAAGAAATTAATGCAAATATGGCTCAATACTTTTGATAGGTTTTTATTTGTTGAACTTATCGAGGGCCCACGGCACCACTGAACCTGTAGCTGACTTTAAATAAATCCTGTAAGGGCTCAAGAAGCTGATGGTGTGAGTCTAATCTCGAGATCATTTCAGCTGAAATAAACCTAACCGTGACCAATGGGTCCGTTCCAATACCCATACCCCCATACTATTTAGCATCCCAGAAAAATTATTTAGTATGTCCCTCTATATGTCAAATGCATTATGCCAAAAAACATCCGGTTGTACGGCATCCAGTCACAGTTTGTAGTATTAAAAGCCAGCATGCTTTTCTGCCAGGAGAGCACAGACAGACGACAGCTCATTGGCAGACTGCGACGGATCAAAACGAGCAAGAGGGTCAAAGTTCAACGTGCAACGTTATGACGAACTATGTCCCGATGGAATGCATACTGCAACTAACTGTGTGTACTTTGTAAGGGCCGCTGCAGTGAGTACAAAGAATAGAAAGAAAAAAGTAAGTGATGGGTTTAGTTTGGAGCCATTTTTGAGATTACCACGGGCCTCCTCCATCACACATGGAGCAGCAAGCAACATCTTCTCATCCCACACAAAATCAGACCCAGATCAGGTTTATTATGTCTTCGGATGCAGTGTGAAGAAACTCACCTGCTAAAACAGCCAGATGGAAGGTGGAGTTACTACTCCCTCTTTTGTTCTGGGCTTCACAGGAATAATTCCCACTGTGTTCAGCTCTGAAGTCAGTGATGATGAAGATCTGTCCTGATGCTTTTGGTGAGTCTTCACCCTCCTTGTACCAGGTGTAGTTAGCTGCTGGGTTAGCATCACTGCTACAGGTCAGAGTCACTGAACTGCCCTCCACTATCTCAGCAGAGGGACTCACTGACACAGAGGGAAGCTTTGGAGCATCTGGAGGACAATATTAAGATAAATATTGTATTTATTTTAGCATGCATGATAGACACAGACTTTTGTAAAACGGGTAATACAATGAACATTGTTAGTCACTTGTACTCACACTGGACATTTATGACTTGAGCTGAAGACCTGATCCATCCATATTGATTCTCAGACTTGCAGTAGTAGATCCCTCTGTCCTCAGAGTTGATGGAGGTGAAACGATAGACGTCTCCTTCTCCATGAGGACGTGTTTGGTTCTCCTTGTACCAGATGTAGTTAGCTGCTGGGTTAGCATCACTGCTACAGGTCAGAGTCACTGAACTGCCCTCCACTATCTCAGCAGAGGGACTCACTGACACAGAGGGAAGCTTTGGAGCATCTGGAGGACAATATTAAGATAAATATTGTATTTATTTTAGCATGCATGATAGACACAGACTTTTGTAAAACGGGTAATACAATGAACATTGTTAGTCACTTGTACTCACACTGGACATTTATGACTTGAGCTGAAGACCTGATCCATCCATATTGATTCTCAGACTTGCAGTAGTAGATCCCTCTGTCCTCAGAGTTGATGGAGGTGAAACGATAGACGTCTCCTTCTCCATGAGGACGTGTTTGGTTCTCCTTGTACCAGATGTAGTTAGCTGCTGGGTTAGCATCACTGCTACAGGTCAGAGTCACTGAACTGCCCTCCACCATCTCAGCAGAGGGACTCACTGACACAGAGGGAAGCTTTGGAGCATCTGGAAATGCATAAATAAATAGAAGTAAAAAATGATTAAAATGCAAATTGTTGTATTTAACTAAGTAAGTAGTAAAAACCTTTTTCATGGTTACCAGCAACTGTATGTTCCTTTTTAAATGAGCGGTTTAACTCACATTTCAGATTAACAGAGATTAATTTAGATCTCTTCCTCCCCAGATGGTTCTCAGCTGAACAGTAATACTGTCCAGAGTCAGAGGACTGGATGGAGCTGAAGACAAGCTGAGGTTCTTTCTTGAGACGACGAGGAACTGGATTTCCATCCTTCTTGTACCAGGTGTAGTTAGCTGCTGGGTTAGCATCACTGCTACAGGTCAGAGTCACTGAACTGCCCTCTACTATCTCAGCAGAGGGACTCACTGACACAGAGGGAAGCTTTGGAGCATCTGGAGGAGACGTGTTAACAGAGATATTTATGAATTAAGTTGTGTTGCAGCATCTGAAACTCCTGAGGAGCGATGGTGGTTTGAATCAGTGCAGTGAATATGAATCCCAATAGTTGATATGCCTCTACTGGAGCAGTGATCAGCTGTGAGTGTGTCCTTGTAGATGCAACACATTATACAGATTGAAGGTGTTTTAAATTATCTCTTTTTTACTCACTCTTCACATTAATAAAGAAGTATGCAGACGTCCTCCCAAGATCGTTCTCAGCTGTGCAGTAATACTCTCCAGAGTCAGAGGACTGGATGGAGCTGAAGATAAGCTGTGTTTTTTCACGGAGCACTGTTCGGTTCCTCTTGTACCAGGTGTAGTTAGCTGCTGGGTTAGCATCACTGCTACAGGTCAGAGTCACTGAACTGCCCTCCACTATCTGACGAGAGGGACTCACTGACACATAGGGAAGCTTTGGAGCATCTGGGGGAGAAAACAAGAATAGGTAATAGGTAGTTCGACAAAACGTTAAATAAGTGACAAAATGGAACAACATTACGAGCCTCCTTAGATTGTAGCAGCTCAAAGGATTTATTCGCGTGTGGATGGTAAAAGTATAAAAAGGTCAATAAGTTAAATAGCAATCAGACTGTATACTTTTTAGACAAATACAATGTAACACAAAGTGCTTCACACAGTAAGGCTGGTGTAATGTGTGCTCTCTCTCTAGTTTTAGTGAGAAGTAATTGTAACTGAGTTATAATCTTTTTAGGAAGACCAGAAAGAAGAGCACTGCAAGAGTCAATCCACCAGGTAATAAAGGCATGCATTAATGCATCTGTATTGACTTGAGAGAGACACATTTGCATTTTCTTAGGATGGTTAGTTATGTTTCTAATGTGATGTCTCAGACCTGAATCAAAGCAAAATCATAGATTATTTACTTGTTGACAGGGGTTTAATGCAAGCGCTTCCAGTTTCACATTAAGTGCATCCCTCTGAACTTCAGTAACAATAACCAGGAACTCAATTCTGTCCCGGCTGAGCTGTAGAAAATGATTTGCCATCCATAACTTTATACTTAAAATACAGTTAAAAAGGTCATCTATTGGCCCTGGGCCATTATGAGACACTGAAATGTAAAGCTGTGTGTCATCAGCATAGCGATGTAAATGTATGCTATGACTCCTGATGACATTTCCCTGTGGCATCATGTAAAGGTTAAAAAGGGTAGGACCTGATCCTTTTAGATGAACATTCCTCCATGCTTACAAAAAAATTATTTATTGGTAAGATAGTATTTGAACCAATCAAAACGATACCAGAGCCCCATGTGTCCCGGATGACAGGCGAACCGGGACACATGGGGCCCACTGAAGCACTTGCGAGCAGAAGAGACGGATAGTTGGACCAGAACCAGGTTCAGGTTGAGTTTTTTGTGCTTTTTTTTTTTCCTTTTTTACGAAGAAAAGATTGTTTGATAAGAGTAAATCTCGTGCAAACTGCGACTAAATTTGCCACTTCGTTATCCACTGCTACTCAGTGATCTACAGCTGCAGAAAACATGTTTGATCAGCAAAGCAGGCCAAAAACGGCTGAGCGGTTTAACTCACATTTTACGTCAATTGAGGTATATTCAGAGGACTTCCCCAGCTGGTTCTCAGCTGTACAGTAATACTGTCCAGAGTCAGAGGACTGGATGGAGCTGAAGACAAGCTGAGGTTCTTCATTTGGAAGACGAAGGTATGGATTTGCTTTCTTGTACCAGATGTAGTTAGCTGCTGGGTTAGCATCACTGCTACAGGTCAGAGTCACTGAACTGCCCTCCACTATCTCAGCAGAGGGACTCACTGACACTGAGGGAAGCTTTGGAGCATCTGGAAATGCATAAATAAATAGAAGTAAAAAATGATTAAACTGCAAATTGTTGTATTTAACTAAGTAAGTAGTAAAACCTTTTTCATGGTTTCCAGCAACTGTATGTTCCTTTTTAAATGAGCGACTTAACTCACATTTCAGATTAATAGAGATGAATTCAGACGTCTTCGACCCCAGATGGTTCTCAGCTGTACAGTAATACTGTCCAGAGTCAGAGGACTGGATGGAGCTGAAGACAAGCTGATGTATTTTACTGAGGGGTTTGAGGTTTCCATTCTCCTTGTACCAGGTGTATTTAGCTAGTGGGTTAGCATCACTGCTACAGGTCAGAGTCATTGAACTGCCCTCCACTATCTCAGCAGAGGGACTCACTGACACAGAGGGAAGCTTTGGAGCATCTGAAGGAGATGTGTTAACAGAGATTAATCTATTTTAAGATTGTGTTACTACAGGAGAACATGTGGTATTTGAATAATAAGCTTTGAATTAATGTGTCGCAGCATTTCAGATATTGAATCTGGGTCTAAAAACAGAATGAAACCCCAAAAATGTCCTGAAGCTGCTCAGTGAATTACAGCAGACTGAATGTGAAGCAAGAAATTCTCCTGCAAAGACTGGACACATTTAAGATGTTTGTTATATTATAATAAACTGTTTCACTCACATTTCACATCAATAGAGATGTATTCAGACGTCTTCGTCCCCAGCTGGTTCTCAGCTGTACAGTAATACTGTCCAGAGTCAGAGGACTGGATGGAGCTGAAGACAAGCTGAGGTTCTTCATTTGGAAGACGAAGGTATGGATTTCCTTTCTTGTACCAGATGTAGTTAGCTGCTGGGTTAGCATCACTGCTACAGGTCAGAGTCACTGAACTGCCCTCCACTATCTCAGCAGAGGGACTCACTGACACAGAGGGAAGCTTTGGAGCATCTGGAAATGCATAAATAAATAGAAGTAAAAAATGATTAAAATGCAAATTGTTGTATTTAACTAAGTAAGTAGTAAAAATCTTTTTCATGGTTACCAGCAACTGTATATTCCTTTTTAAATGAGCGGTTTAACTCACATTTCAGATTAACAGAGATTAATTTAGATCTCTTCCTCCCCAGCTGGTTCTCAGCTGTACAGTAATACTGTCCAGAGTCAGAGGACTGGATGGAGCTGAAGACAAGCTGAGGTTCTTTATTGAGACGACGAGGGTCTTTATATCCATCCTTCTTGTACCAGGTGTAGTTAGCTGCTGGGTTAGCATCACTGCTACAGGTCAGAGTCACTGAACTGCCCTCAACTATCTGACGAGAGGGACTCACTGACACAGAGGGAAGCTTTGGACCATCTGGGGGAGAAAACAAGAATAGGTAATAGGTAGTTCGACAAAACGTTAAATAAGTGACAAAATGGAACAACATTACGAGCCTCCTTAGATTGTAGCAGCTCAAAGGATTTATTCGCGTGTGGATGGTAAAAGTATAAAAAGGTCAATAAGTTAAATAGCAATCAGACTGTATTTGTACTTTTAAGACAAATACAATGTAACACAAAGTGCTTCACACAGTAAGGCTGGTGTAATGTGTGCTCTCTCTCTAGTTTTAGTGAGAAGTAATTGTAACTGAGTTATAATCTTTTTAGGAAGACCAGAAAGAAGAGCACTGCAAGAGTCAATCCACCAGGTAATAAAGGCATGCATTAATGCATCTGTATTGACTTGAGAGAGACACGGTTGCATTTTCTTAGGATGGTTAGTTATGTTTCTAATGTGATGTCTCAGACCTGAATCAAAGCAAAATCATAGATTATTTACTTGTTGACAGGGGTTTAATGCAAGCGCTTCCAGTTTCACATTAAGTGCATCCCTCTGAACTTCAGTAACAATAACCAGGAACTCAATTCTGTCCCGGCTGAGCTGTAGAAAATGATTTGCCATCCATAACTTTATACTTAAAATACAGTTAAAAAGGTCATCTATTGGCCCTGGGCCATTATGAGACACTGAAATGTAAAGCTGTGTGTCATCAGCATAGCGATGTAAATGTATGCTATGACTCCTGATGACATTTCCCTGTGGCATCATGTAAAGGTTAAAAAGGGTAGGACCTGATCCTTTTAGATGAACATTCCTCCATGCTTACAAAAAAATTATTTATTGGTAAGATAGTATTTGAACCAATCAAAACGATACCAGAGCCCCATGTGTCCCGGATGACAGGCGAACCGGGACACATGGGGCCCACTGAAGCACTTGCGAGCAGAAGAGACGGATAGTTGGACCAGAACCAGGTTCAGGTTGAGTTTTTTGTGCTTTTTTTTTTTGCTTTTTTTACGAAGAAAAGATTGTTTGATAAGAGTAAATCTCGTGCAAACTGCGACTAAATTTGCCACTTCGTTATCCACTGCTACTCAGTGATCTACAGCTGCAGAAAACATGTTTGATCAGCAAAGCAGGCCAAAAACGGCTGAGCGGTTTAACTCACATTTTACGTCAATTGAGGTATATTCAGAGGACTTCCCCAGCTGGTTCTCAGCTGTACAGTAATACTGTCCAGAGTCAGAGGACTGGATGGAGCTGAAGACAAGCTGAGGTTCTTCATTTGGAAGACGAAGGTATGGATTTGCTTTCTTGTACCAGATGTAGTTAGCTGCTGGGTTAGCATCACTGCTACAGGTCAGAGTCACTGAACTGCCCTCCACTATCTCAGCAGAGGGACTCACTGATTTAAAAAATTATTTAACTGAGTAGTAAAACCTTTTTCATGGTTTCCAGCAACTGTATGTTCCTTTTTAAATGAGCGGCTTAACTCACATTTCAGATTAATAGAGATGAATTCAGACGTCTTCGTCCCCAGATGGTTCTCAGCTGTACAGTAATACTGTCCAGAGTCAGAGGACTGGATGGAGCTGAAGACAAGCTGATGTATTTTACTGAGGGGTTTGAGGTTTCCATTCTCCTTGTACCAGGTGTATTTAGCTAGTGGGTTAGCATCACTGCTACAGGTCAGAGTCACTGAACTGCCCTCCACTATCTCAGCAGAGGGACTCACTGACACAGAGGGAAGCTTTGGAGCATCTGAAGGAGATGTGTTAACAGAGATTAATCTATTTTAAGATTGTGTTACTACAGGAGAACATGTGGTATTTGAATAATAAGCTTTGAATTAATGTGTCGCAGCATTTCAAATATTGAACCTGGGTCTAAAAACAGACTGAAACCCCAAAAATGTCCTGAAGCTGCTCAGTGAATTACAGCAGACTGAATGTGAAGCAAGCAATTCTCCTGCAAAGACTGGACACATTTAAGATGTTTGTTATATTATAATAAACTGTTTCACTCACATTTCACATCAATAGAGATGTATTCAGACGTCTTCGTCTTCGTCCCCAGCTGGTTCTCAGCTGTACAGTAATACTGTCCAGAGTCAGAGGACTGGATGGAGCTGAAGACAAGCTGAGGTTCTTCATTTGGAAGACGAAGGTATGGATTTCCTTTCTTGTACCAGGTGTAGTTAGCTGCTGGGTTAGCATCACTGCTACAGGTCAGAGTCACTGAACTGCCCTCCACTATCTCATCAGTGGGACTCACTGACACAGAGGGAAGCTTTGGAGCATCTGAGGAGATAAGTATGAAGACACAATTCATTACATTTAAAAAAAGAAATCACGTCATGAAAAATAATTAATATCATGAATACAGTGGGGCATCTGGTGGTGAAAATATTTCCACGTTTTAAATTTAAAATGGAGCATGAATTTGACTGTGGAAGTAATATCAAAAGACCTTCACGCATCTTGGCTTGGGCTTGATGAATTAAAACGAAAATGTAAAATACTCGCCTGCAAATATTATATGTCGAGGGCTTTTATTGTGAAAGGTCAGAACAGGAGTGGATCTAGAATATGCTAACTTTATCACGGTTGAACATAGTAATAAAGTTTAACATCTTTTTTTGGACTACAAAGCCTCAGAATTATTGGTTGATGCCTTATTCCTGGTGCAAAAGCTCAGAAAAATTTAACTCTTTAAAAATAAATGTAAGTAGCTTTTTTGCTGTGTAAGATTCTCACACACACACACACACACACACACACACACACACACACACACACACACACACACACACACACACACACACACACACACACACACACACACGTGTGTGTGTAAACGGTTTATTTTGTCCAAACCGGAGTTGGCGACTGTGGAAAAACTAACCAAGACAAGTTTGAGGAGTATTTTGTTTCTGTCGACTTGAATGAATGAATTTTTTTTTTTTTAGATTAAACTTCTATCAGTATCAATTCCAGAAGCACTTGATGTGATTTTGACTTGAGAAAACAAATGCAGTGTTAGATTTACAGACCAAAACACTAATTAATTAATTTATATTTATATATATATATATATATATATATATATATATATATATATATATATATATAAAAAAAAAAAAAAAAAAAAAAAAAAATATATATATATATATATATATATATATATATATATATATATATATATATAAAAAAAAAATAGATTAAATGCATGAAAAAAGGTCCTCTGGTGTGTAAAGGCATTTAGGAGTCAATATTTTTTTGAAGATAATTCCCTCTTTGACTCACACACTGGGGGAGAGCGGTAGTCCTCGTGTCCTTCAACAGCACAGGAATAGTTGTTCTTATCGTCAAAAGAGACTCTGTAAGTAGATGTTTCTTCATCCATTTTCTGTCCATTTTTGTACCAGACATATGAAGGCTCAGCAGCTACATCACAACTGCTGTGACACCTCAGCTCCGCCTGGGCCTGTGATCTTGTCACCTGCACCCGGAGCTCTGGATACAACCAAGAAAACAGCAGAAATGTAATTTCAAACCAAACCATTAAATACATGAATGCACACAGATAAATGTTCACAGTAGTGTTTCCTGGATGCTTAAAAACTGGAACCAAATATTCCAGTGAAGTTGTTACCTGTGACAGACAAAAAGGCTCCAGGTGAACCAGTAAATCTTCCGCCCAGTAGGTTTGTCGTGAACTTGTACTCAGCCGAGTCGCTCGCTCTCAGGTCTGTGATTCTCAGAGTGCAGTCGTTCTCATGAAAAGGATACTCCACGCGACCCGTGTAGTGTGGATCTGTTGTCAGATCCACAGGTTGACCACTGCTCCCTCTGGTAAACCAAAATCTCTTTTCAACTTCGGCACTTCCCGTCGACGGGTACGTGAAGCTGCAATGGATGTTCACTGCCGATCCCTTTAAGGAGCAGATCTGAGTAGAAGTGTAAGTCACTCCCCAGTCGCCCTGGCCCTGTATCACTGGAACAGAGTAATCAGGAACAACATTCATATTCACAACAGACGAAAGACTGTTATTTAAAAGTGGTTTCCCAGAATTAGTTTTTTCATAAAATGTCAAACCATCGCGACCAAATTTACGATAGGCCTCATCTGTAAATTGTGAAATTGTGCGTAAATTAGCATTTTTTACATTTCCACATCACCTTATATCATCTTGAATATGTAAACCAGCCATTTACAACGGTTTGTATGATATCTTGTGAAAGGTTACTCCTCATTTTTCGTACGCAAGCCAGCAAAACGTGTCAGTGTCCGCTCGTTACACGCATACGGTCTTTTCAAAATAAACTTCCGCCTTCACAGGAAACTCAGTTAACTTTAGGCAACAAAATGACTTGGTCAGATTGATGGAAATATCGTCATTTGGGTTGAAATAACCACGGAAGTGCCGTAACTTAAATTTACGCAAATTACATGACCAATAATTTAACGTTGACTTCTCAGTTCACAGCCCCATCCTCCCGCCCTCTGTGTGCTTTTACGGTCTTAACACTTCCTCGTTCATGATTTGGCTCAAAGGTGTACTGCAGAGAGAAATGTTAAATAATAGACAGAAAGAGTATCTGCAAATATATTTGGTGACCCGAACAAAATCACCTGCAACCCACCTGTGGGTCCCGACCCAGACTTTGGGAATGACTGTGCTAAAACTACTTGGCTCTAAAACTTCTCACTGCAATTTAATAAGACAAAGAAAACCACTATTTAAAATGTAACTGTGGAAATTCTTCCATCTATGGTCACTTCTTTTTATGCACTTTTAAACTTTTCAGCTAATTTCTGCATTGAGCCACAATGAACACAGATGTAGAGACGTGTTTGTGTGGTGACCCGGAATACAGCGGACCTGGGAATCTTACTGCGGATTCAAGGAACAGCATGGGAGGGAGACATAATTATCGGAGTGTTGCTATAATGATTGCTACGTTGCCAATTTCCTGTTTTGTTTCCTCTCTGTTTGCTGTGATTCGATTGGTGCCGAGCTCAAGAGACAACTTAGAAATGTAGAAGAGACACTCTGCTGCTACGGTTTGTTATATTTAGATAACTAAAAGGCAGTTTACTGTAACCATACAGAGAAGTGAAACATCACGGTAACGTCTGCAAGTAACAAAATGATTTAGCACACTTTGGTTCCTATTTCTTTGCAGCTCTTGGTAGATGTTATCTTGTTCTCTCAAAAAAAGAAAGGATGTACATAGTTAATTAAAGCAACATTAGCCTTATGCAATGATACAAAGCACTTACATGTTTAAGTAAAAAGATGCAGGGAGATGCTGCATGTGCTGCTCAAGACTAAAAGTCATCTCAACAATAAAACCATGTGCAAAACGTCACCATGCAGAAAAATCATATTTGAAAAACAGCAACTACAACAACATCGTGCAACACAGAAACAGAAGTGAATATTTGTTTTGACGATTTAAGAAGTATTTTTACATAATCAAAAACGGGATATACAGTACCTGGTACAGAGATAAGGAAGATGACAAATCCACCTGCGGCTGCTTTTAAAGCCATTGCTGGGCCTCTCTCTTCTCTCCTCTCTGTGACTTGAAATGCTGCTTACGAAAGAGGGAACTGTGTTCGGCGCGACAAGCAGAAGACAGAAGTCAGGCTTCTTGACTACACAGACCTGCTTCCTCTTCATATGATCAATATGCATGAAGTTGGTAACTGATTGGAGGAGAAAACAAACCCGTTTAAATCGGAAAAAAGTGACTTTTCTCAGTAAAATTGGGTATTTAAATGAGTGCCCATATCTAAAGAGTACATGTGGGTCGACATTTACGAACTTGCATGATGTTAGAGTTAAGTCGACTCCCTCGCTGAAGGAGACAGAGGGAACTTATAGCTCAGCAGCATTTTAGACAGGAACCAAGAAAATTAACCTGTTCCAAGTCTCTTCAGAGACTGACAGGTGAGTCGTGGTTTTTCATTCCTGAAGTGAAAATAAATAAGAGGGAAAAGTCAGAAATTCTGCTTTTAAACTTTATCGCAACTGATATGATAAAGTGTCAAAAACTTTATAGCAGAACATGTAATCGTTATGGCATTAAAATAGTCTCTACTTATGATTGGATAAAGTATTTTGAATAACAGAGCCCCCACCCCCGTAGATCCCATCCATCCATTTTCATCCGCTTATCCGGGGTCGGGTCGTGGTGGCAGCAGGCCTAGCAGGCCGACCCAGGCTTCCTCTCACCCGCAACACGTTCCAGCTCGTTCTGGGGGGTAACCATGGTAAATTACCTAATAAGTGTTATAAGTTTTATGAAATGGTATGTTCAAATATGCAAATGAGACATTATCTAATGGTAACTTTTAGTGAATTCAGTAGAAATATACAGAATCAAATACATGAAGTAGTTAAAAAAAAAATGTGTATTTTGGATGTTTTCTTTCTACTAGTCTGAAAGAAGATTATATGGAAGCAAAAAAAGCCAAAAATCTAAAAGTTAACCAGTGCATGAAAAACAATGTTTTTACCTGTAGTGTCTCCCGTTAATGTTGCAGGTAAGTTGAGCAGGAGGAAATGTTACCTTTGTTACTTGTATGGATGTCACGAGCCCATGCTGAGGATCGGGACCGATCCAATGTTTCAGCTTCACTGGTGTTGAGTTAACACCATTTGAGGAAGGCTTTGAGGATCTGAAGCCGGTCACGGTTAAACGCGCGACTAGAGTTTCTATGTAAAAACCTGTGGAGCTAACATTAGCCGAGTTACGATAGCATATCAACACTTTATTGCTAAGCTAACTAGTGAAGGTATATCAGATATACACACATGCTGCTTTTGCTCTTATTGATTAAAACAGTGATTCAAATAAGGGTTAAAGGGTAAACCCTATTTGTTTAACCAGAAAAAGCAGCCTTCTCGCTTAATACACCAGACTACATTGAATTTTAATTTTACTGTGTCGTAAAACACACTTAATTCAAACTCACTAAAGCCGCCATGGTCCTGTCACAGTGTCGGGTTTTGTTAAGTGTGGGTTTCCTGTTTTATTTTGAAGGTTCCCTGTCTCGTGTTTCCTCGTGCCACTTCACTTCCTGTCATCGTGATTGTCTGTCGTCCTAAATTGAATCCTCCTGTGTCTGATCACCTGCTCCTCCCCTGTGTATTTAAACCCTGCTTGTCTTGTACCTCCTTGTCGGTTTGTTTGTTTTCCTCGTCAGTTCGCCGTGCCTGGTTTGCCTGTTTGTTAACTTTGCCTAAGTAAAGACCTTGTTTTTGCACTCAACTATATACAGTGTTCTAGTCTGTATTTGGGTCCTGCTGTCTTTGGTCCTTGAAGCTTGACAGGTTCATCTTTTCACATTTTCAACAGTCACCAACTCTGGTTTGATTGAAATAAACCCTTCATTCACTTAAGAATAAAAAAGCTGTACAGCCAGAATATTCTCACATCTAATATCGTGAATAAACGGTTTATTTAGACCAAACCAGAGTTGGCGACTGTTTAACTGTGGAAAAACTAACCGAGACAAGTTTGGGGAGTATTTTGTTTCTGTCGACTTGAATGAATGAATTACCTCAGTTTAGTTTCAAGATGGAGAAAATGTGCCACGTTTATTTGTATTCAGCTTCTCTGTCAGCAATACTTTCATATAGTGAATCTGGATATGGGATAGGATACATGTTATCTTTCACTGGAGCCCAAAATTATCACCGTACGCTCAAGCGTTAGGTAATTTACCATGGTTACCTCCGGGCCTTTAGATTCTCCAAATGGCATTTTTTTAGAAAATGCCTCGATGCAGAAAAACATGAATTTTCTATGTTATTGTTATCAAATTTAAACTTGGACGGGGTAAGCCTTCATGCTGTGGTATTATTGTTTCTTACAGCTAATAAGCCCCAGCTTTAGTCATCTGTAGGCTTGCAAACACAACGCCCATGCAGAAATAAAAAACCTTCAGTGAGATTAAACTTCTATCAGTCTCATTTCCAGAAGCACTTGAAGTGATTTTGACTTGAGAAAATAAATGCAGCGTTAGATTTAAAAAGAGACCAAAACACGAACATGTATATATAAACCAGCCATCAATAATAGTTTACATGAACCACAAGCAGCGCAGACAAAAGAAACAATTCCAAATTGATAAAGTCTTATGAGAATAACTCATCTTTCTCGGGGGTCGCGAGCTTTCCCCGCGGGTCCGAGCTCACGGTGCTGGTCCGGTGTCTCCACGTGCAGCAGGAGACCGTCGTAAGCAGCCTGGAGAGCGGCCATCGGCACTCCTACATCTCCGCTACCACTAACCACGTCAGCCCGACAACCCCGCAAGCCTGCACCGTCCACAGCCGGTCACCGAAGAGCGCAAAATATACAGACACACACACACACACACACACACACACACACACACACACACACACACACACACACACACACAGCCCCTCCCACCCACAGGTGCAGTCACGTGCCTTCTTCATCTTAGGCACACTTACCTGTACCTCCGTCTCACCTGCGCACAGCTCCTCTCACCACAGTAACTTTACATTGCAATGAGTAGTTTGAGTGGATTGAGTGTCTCCCAACAAATACTTTTATTACTTTACAATCATACAATTATATCGTTTTTCATTTCATATTTTATGAATTTTATCCCAATATTTTAACTTCTGCGCTATTTTATAATCATAAGTTTTTTTTGCATGTGTGATTTCCATTGCTTCTTGCTGTGTATATGACAATAAAGAACTTAAATAGAGTGAAATAAACAGACTTTTGACAAATGTAACACAAATGTTGACTGTATTTGAAGTGTATTCTATCCTCTAACTGTACATGAATTATGTATTGTAGCATGCTGATGTATTATTGTGGAAGTTAAAGGCTCAGTTCACCCACATTACAATAAAGAAAGGAGAAAAAAACCTTGTATGTACAAATAAAATCAACCTCTATGTAATTTGGGTCAAGCAAGAAATATAGAAACTGACCAAACACAAACAAGTATTTACAAACCCCATGTTTGCTTTTGTTTTTTTAAATTAATAAATAACAGACCACAGATCCATGTTGTGTTCATTTGCTGACTGTGCTGTACAGAGCAAATGGATCCTCCCCGTCTTCTTGACGTCTTGTTCTGGGAACGGAGAATTTAAACATTGAAAATGTATAACCCGCTGCGTGTTTCTTTCTGTAAACCATATAGAGATTAAAATGTGCTGCTCACCGCGGGTCGCTACTGGCACGGTCAGTTTTGACAACAGAGTATTCGACCTCATCCTCCTCGTCCTCGTCCTCTTCCTCGGTTGGTCCGTGGGGCTGAGCTGGCCTGATGTTAGAGTAGAGGGCCTCTTCCTGCTTCTGGGCGAAGTGGACGCTGGAGTAGTGGAGGTGTTCTGCCGGTTGTCCCGGTGCTGGAGCAGACGCGACGTCATACACTAGATCCATGTTTAGCTGACGGGACAAACGCAACCCGTTTAAATTATTTCAAGGCTTAAAGTTAGGAATAGTTAAGAGCATGGCTGCTGTCAGTGACAGGTGGGTTTCGTCTCAGGTCGCTAGCTTCACAACGGCTCTTCAGAAACGTCACAGAGACTAGGTCCATATTTCATACAGTCTATGGTTCGGACACAAAGGCATTACTTGAAGCCTGACGAGATGGTTTTCCGTGTGATATCAAGTGATATCACGAGAATCCAGCTAAGGTTCCACTAAGTCCTGATCAGGCAGCAACCTCCAGTTCAGCCGACTCTGAAGTTTCTTAAAACCTTCATTCTCTCTACTGACCACCAGGGGGCGACTCCTCTGGTTGTATAGAAGTCAAAGCTTCATGTGTTAAAGCTGCATTCTCTCTCCTGACCACCAGGGGGCGACTCCTCTGGTTGTATAGAAGTCAAAGCTTCATGTGTTAAAGCTGCATTCTCTCCCATGACCACCAGGGGGCGACTCCTCTGGTTGTATAGAAGTCTGTAGAAAATGACTCTACTTCTCTCTTGATTTATTCCCTCAGTAAACATTGTAAACATGAGTTTATGTCTCAATCTCTAGTTTCAAGTCTTCTTCAATACAGCATGATGTTCATTTAGTAAATTATGGTCCATTTAGAGTCAAACAGACCATAAAGCAGGGGATGCTTTAGGGCGGGGCTACAAGGTGATTGACAGGTCTCTACTAGTGACGTATACAACGTCTCTAAGTCACTCCTCCGCAGCCCAAATATGGTCACTTGCGTTCACTGGTTGCAAAGAAACAAGATGGCGACGGCTAAAATGACGAACTCGAGGCTTCAAATCCGCAGTCACAATGACTACGTCCACTTCTTGTTTACAGTCCATGCTCCATACACGTCACCTGGCTCCGGATCAGCTAATAGCAATATTCAATTGCAATAGCCAGGTTTCACCCAGTAGAGGGAAGTCACTGTGCATGTTTATGTCCAAACTTTGCATTGAAATACCAATTTGCACTTGAATCCATCAACATTACTAAATCACAATTTTCAGCTGAACAAAAATGGTTTGGGGGTTTATGTGCTTCTAAATAAAGACTAATGATA
The DNA here is from genome assembly GCA_016806645.1 of Ophiodon elongatus. NCBI lineage: Eukaryota > Metazoa > Chordata > Actinopteri > Perciformes > Hexagrammidae > Ophiodon > Ophiodon elongatus. Next base: position 97,563 of record JACSYO010000817.1, read on the forward strand.
ATCAAGCATCTCTTTTATAAAGGAGTCCTGGCCAAGATGGCAGCATAGAAAGTTTTACATGAGGAACAGACTTGAAACAAAACAGCAAAAATAAAACAACTTAAGAAATTTCACATAAAAGAAACATGAAACATACTTTAAACATGCAATGAAGTGGCATGTGATTTGAAATGTAATGTTCAAAGAACAGTGTCCAGAGAAAGTGTCTCCATTATGCAGGATGATCCACAGAACACAGTTTTCATTTCAACCACTTTCTAAAAGAAAAAGTACTCAAATGGTAATTACTTCTTTCAAACTTCAAGTGCTGGAGAATTCAAAACAAAAACAATTTGAATGGCGAGACACAACTAATGGGAAGTGAACTGTGATTTGGAAATAACAGTTATTTTGTTTCCTAAACCTAACTGTACATGGTTTTGTTGCCTCAACCTAACTGTGCATGGTTTTGTTGCCTCAACCTAACTGTGCATGGTTTTGTTGCCTCAACCTAACTGTGCATGGTTTTGTTGCCTAAAACTAACTGTACATGGTTTTGTTGCCTAAACCTAATTGTACATGGTTTTGTTGCCTAAATCTAACAGTACATAGTCAATCTAAGGCCAACCATGATATTTCTCCATAACTGAACTAAGTGGTTTTGTTGCCTAAACCCTAACTTTAGTTTTTATCATAATGTCGTCCTGAAAAAAAAGTCATGCTGAGGGAGACAAAAAACTAAACGGTACTAAATGCAATCTATTGGTTTCGTGTACAGGTTTTAGAACCTGTACACGAAACCAATAGATTGCATTTCACAAACTGCCGTGAGACTGTTGAAATAACACCCAGCACTGAGCGAGGAAAGAAAGCGCTTTAAAGGCGTTTTCTTTTTGCACTTAGATACTTGAACTCTTCTTTTCTCACCTGTGCTCTTTTGTCAGGTCTCTCTCCGCCATTAGACTGCTGTGTGAAGGACTTCTTCCTCCTGGATAGGAGGACAAGCAAGCAACTGAACAGATGAACTGCTAGATTTAGGGAACAGATGACAATAGTTTAGAAGCATCAATGAACACAATCATAGTCCCACAGAATTGCTCACCAAATCCACAGGAAGACAGCGAGGAGCACGATAGCGAGGAGCACGATAGCCAGGAGAACGGCAGTGATTGTCCCCGCGGCTGCTGAGTTCCATGCTCCTGGAAGATCAGAAGGAAACACTGAAGATTGATGAGGGGAAAAAAGGTTGTGTGAGGGTCTTCTGCCAACACCAAATACAATATGTTGTAAAGAGATATATGGAGGTGAATAAACATGATTTACCTGCTAAAACAGTCAGATGTAAAGTTGAGTTACTACGTCCTATGTTGTTCTGGGCTTCACAGTAATAATTCCCACTGTGTTCAGCTCTTAAGTCAGTGATAGTGAAGATCTGTCCTGATGCTTTTGGTGAGTCTTCATCCTTCTTGTACCAGATGTAGTTAGCTGCTGGGTTAGCATCACTGCTACAGGTCAGATTCACTGAACTGCCCTCCACTATCTCAGCAGAGGGACTCACTGACACAGAGGGAAGCTTTGGAGCATCTGGAGGAAAATATGTATAAACCGATTAAATAGTTGTGCAGAGTTTGGCAGGATATAAAATGACAACATGTACTGTATATATCTATAGTTGATCTTAGGTGACCCTTTCAACTTTTTAACCATGCTTGAACGATTCACTATATAAATCTATTGTAACTGATGTGTGAAGCACGTAACTGCAAGTTTCTACCCTTAAAGGGTAACTTCAGTATTTCTTAACTTATTTTCTCCCGTGTTTCAGCGTCTAAGTGACTGACGGGGAGCGGGATACACTTATAATAACAATCACAGCCTGTCAAGGTGAAAACAATAACTTTTACTTGACGTTAATGCCACTGTCTACAGCGCTCTCGTTCCAGACTGGACCAATCTCAGACATTTTTGTTATTAGTAACTTAGGCACAAAAACGCAGGGAAATAGGGTCCAGGTTGAAAAATAACCAAGTGACTCTTTGTCGTCTGCAGCTGGTAGAACTGTGTTGCTTGATTACGATGGGACGTAAACGTGTCAGATTATTTTTACATCCACCGTCTCTATTTTTTACAAACACTTGAGTGTAAAAAGGGTTTGCTGATGTTTTGTACTCACACTGGACGTCTAAGACGAGAGACGTAGAGTTGATCCGTCCATGTTGATTCTCAGATTGGCAGTGGTAGTTTCCGCTGTCCTCAGAGCTGATGGAGGTGAAACGATAGACACCTTCTGGTCCTAGAAGCAGTGGTTTGTTCTTCTTGTACCAGGTGTAGTTAGCTGCTGGGTTAGCATCACTGCTACAGGTCAGATTCACTGAACTGCCCTCCACTATCTCATCAGAGGGACTCACTGACACAGAGGGAAGCTTTGGAGCATCTGGAGGAGACGTGTTAACAGAGATATTTATGAATTAAGTTGTGTTGCAGCATCTGAAACTCCTGAGGAGCGATGGTGGTTTGAATCAGTGCAGTGAATATGAATCCCAATAGTTGATATGCCTCTACTGGAGCAGTGATCAGCTGTGAGTGTGTCCTTGTAGATGCAACACATTATACAGATTGAAGGTGTTTTAAATTATCTCTTTTTTACTCACACTTCACATTAATAAAGAAGTATGCAGACGTCCTCCCAAGATCGTTCTCAGCTGTGCAGTAATACTCTCCAGAGTCAGAGGACTGGATGGAGCTGAAGATAAGCTGTGTTTTTTCACGGAGCACTGTTCGGTTCCTCTTGTACCAGGTGTAGTTAGCTGCTGGGTTAGCATCACTGCTACAGGTCAGAGTCACTGAACTGCCCTTCATGATGTCACCAGGGGAACTCCTCAACACTAAGGGAACCCTCGGAGCATCTGGAGGAGACAATGTGAACACATATTAATACTTTCATCAAAATACATTATTGTTACACTCGTTTGAGTATTACCTCGGGCACGGTGTGTATCGAGAAGCCAGCGTGTATGTTTGCATGTTGTTTTGGTTGCATGAGGACGAACTCTTAAAATAAATTGCTCTATCGCACTACCGGTGGTCAAAAACTCCACAGGAAACCTTCAGTTTTTCATTTAGTGCACCGTGCGGTTATCTAATGATGGAAAGTAACGAACAACATTTACGTATTGTACTTAAGTACAATTTTGAGTTACTTTATAAGACAATTGTTTTGATAACTTCAGTTGCTTATTACTTTGCGTGTTTCAGATTAATAAAAAGAAAAATAATTATAAAGTATTAAAATATGATGTACTGTTATAGGTTCAGATAAAACATTAAAGTGATGACCACATTAATGCATCCATAATTATAATTCAATAATACCGTGTAATATATATGATTCTGACAATTGTGGTTTTTCCCTATAAGTTTTAAATGCAGGACTCTAACTGGTAACAAAGTATTTCTGCACTGTGTCATTACTACTTTAACTTATGTAAAATATCTAAAAGGAGTACTTCTTCTTCCACCAATGGATTATTATAAATATACATAACACTTCTAGTAACCATGGTAACCAGACTTTTAGGATCTCCTCGATCAAATTTCAGCATGAATAAAAGTTAATCGCCGCCATAAGTTTGCAGCTGTGCCAAATATTTTTTCTCAAAAAGTAAAAAAAAAAAAAGAGCAATATGATTGGCTAAGAGGAAAATATTGGATTACCATACTATCTTGATTTATGTTATATTCTATCTGTCTCCAACCCTTTTTGCATAGGACCCTGACAGCATTTGTGTGAGTTTATCTAGATGATGCGTTGATAGTAGATGATACTGCTCAGGGTGTTTGAAGTACCGTGATGTGTTTTGAGGCTGTGGAAGCTGTGATGTCATGATCATATAATGAGTTGAACATTGACTCTGATATTCACACAAAATGTCTTTTAGCCACTTGGTGGCAGCAGGAACAAGCTGGAAACACAAGACTGATATTATCACCTCATAGCTGACAAACTGATGCCTCTTTACACGTCCAGTCGACACAAACCAAATAGTGTTCATTGTGAGTTGTGTTTGTGTCCAGCAGAAGTCCAATATTCGCTCTCCATTTAGCTCTGTTTGTGGTTCCGCATAAACTGACACACCAGATGGTTTGGTACACTCAGGCAGCCACTTTTGATCATTGGAGAGCGAAAACATATTTTCCGTCGTGAAAAAAAAAGGATGGATTCAGCGCCGTTTTTTGAAGAATCCCTCTTCAGTTCTGATATAACTGAGGATGTTGCATCCACTCTTGTTTTGAACAAATACTTGCCTCTCCATGTTGCATCACACACACCTAAACCACACCTCTAGCTGCCAGTAGCTGCTCACAGAACGCTCATTTGGTTCGGACCAAGCGGCAACCTCTGGTGCTGAAAAAATTAATCCAACACAGAAGTGGCAAATACTAGAATTGAGGCTGACTCCAAAAGCAAGTCAATCCCCATAGACCACCATGTTAAAATACCCAACTTTGGAGCAAGAAAGAAACATGTTTATAGCCTGCTACAAAAACAATTATGGTCTCAAAAGCTAATTTCCTCGTTCGTAACAACTATGAATTTATATATAACTCACCCGTTTAAATTATTTCAAGGCTTAAAGTTAGGAATAGTTAAGAGCATGGCTGCTGTCAGTGACAGGTGGGTTTCGTCTCAGGTCGCTAGCTTCACAACGGCTCTTCAGAAACGTCACAGAGACTAGGTCCATATTTCAAACAGTCTATGGTTCGGACACAAAGGCATTACTTGAAGCCTGACGAGATGGTTTTCCGTGTGATATCAAGTGATATCACGAGAATCCAGCTAAGGTTCCACTAAGTCCTGATCAGGCAGCAACCTCCGGTTCAGCCGACTCTGAAGTTTCTTAAAACCTTCATTCTCTCTCCTGACCACCAGGGGGCGACTCCTCTGGTTGTATAGAAGTCAAAGCTTCATGTGTTAAAGCTGCATTCTCTCTCCTGACCACCAGGGGGCGACTCCTCTGGTTGTATAGAAGTCTATAGAAAATGACTCTATTTCTCTCTTGATTTATTCCCTCAGTAAACATTGTAAACATGAGTTTATGTCTCAATCTCTAGTTTCAAGTCTTCTTCAATACAGCATGATCTTCATTTACTAAATTATAGTCCATTTAGAGTCAAATAGACCATAAAGCAGTGGATGCTTTAGGGGGAGGCTTACTGTGATTGACAGGTCGCTGCCACTACCAGAGACATAAACGTTACTCTTCTGCATTCCAAAAATGGTAACTTCTGTTCCTCGGTTGCAAAAAACAATTAATGGTGACGGCCGTAATCCAAGATGGCGACGGTGAAATCGTCAAACTCGAGGCTTCATAACGGCAGTACACAAACCAATGTGTGATGTCATGACTCTGTTCACTTCTTATATACAGTCTACGGTCCTGATGGACATATCTGTCTCCTTAACAGTTAATACTTGTCACATCACATTAAAGAGGTTGTTTCTGTAAAAACAAATGTATTATTTATTAATTATAGCAGCTTTAAAGTTTCCACCTGATGACATTATGTTTGTGAGAGAGTGGAGTAAACTCACACACTGGAGGGGTGCGGTAGTTCTGGTAAGCGCAGGAATAATTGTCGGCGGGATCAACGTATCCTCCGTAAGAAGGAGATGTTTCATCCGGAATCTTTTTCGTTTCATTCTGGTACCAAACGAAGGACGAACGGCCAGGAAGAAGACAGCTGCTGTGGCAAATCAGCTTTGGACCAGTAGAAGACCAGATCACCTGCACCTGTAAATCTGGATCTGTGAACAAGGAACAGCAATGTGATATGAAATGACACCATGCAAAATCTACCACTTTCTTATGTACATTAGAATCTCTTTTCCGACCTTGTGATTGGTCTATCCAACACCACACTCTTAACTGAAACTTATCACATTTGTCTCATGAACGTGCTTTGGCCCCATATTTGTTTAAAATGGCGTTTACTTCTTATTCACTTTCCCGTGTGTTAAACTTCACTTTTAACGAAGAGACGAAAGTCTTGACGCAGCGTTGACAAGTATGACAACTACAGAAGCTTAAAATAAATTGACATGCTTTTATTTCATGACGTCGATTAGTTAAACTAATTATTATTAAACAAAAAAAAAATATTAAACTCTATCTCAGGACTGGCCTTGAACGATTTAAGGCTGATTTAAAACAGTAGAAGGTGAAGTGTACAGTTATTTTCACTTTAACTTGTGAAATTACGTTACGGGACGGCCACCGCTTCTCTGAGCTCCAGTATTTCATAATAAAAAATAGTGTTTTATTCATTGATTGCTGTCAAGATTTAGTGATTATTTCAATGAATATAACGAAAAAAAAATTCTGAAGAAAATTACCAACCCCACCTTTAATCAGAAAGCACATAATCATCGTAATGAATACTGACACCTCTGCTACATTAACTGCACGATCAGTTTGTGTTCATCTGTACCTGTGACAGTCAGAGTTGTACCAGGTAAACTGCTACTCCATTCAAAACTTCTTGTTTTGAATTTGAAGTGGTACTCGGCTGAATCGCTCTCTCTCAGGTTAGTGATTCTCAGAATGGAGCGTCCTCTCTCTGGTCCAAGGACCTGAACACGACCTGCATACTGGGAGTCTTCACTCAGGTCCTCAGGTTGAGTGCGATACCTCAAAAGACGACTACGCTCAGGGTTAAACCAGAATTTAGATGTGATATATTCATCACCGTTATATGTGCAAGAAATGTCCACTGACGAGCCTTTGAAGGCACAGACTCTTCTGTCAGCGTACGTCACTCTGTTGCAGTCTTGACCAAAAGCACCTGAAAAAATGAAACATTTTTGATTATTAGTATAAAAACAAAAAAATATCTTCACTGTAATAATTGCATCGCTGTGCACGATGTCGCCATTAAAACACATATTAAAGCTTGTAGCTACATAGCGTCATGTGAGTGGAAGTCCGTGGAGGAAACTCACACACTGATGGAGACATGAACTCCTCATATCCTCTCGCAGCACAGGAGTATCTGTCCTTAGGATAAACGTAGTCACGAAAAGATTCCTTTTCTATCTCCATTTTCACTCCGTTCTTGTACCAGCTGTAGGAAGTTAGACGACAGCTGCTGTGACACTTCAGTTCAGCATATTTACAGTTATTAGTAAAACATGATGATAATCTGCTGCTCTGCACCTTGAAACCTAGATTTGTTGAGAAACAAAAAATATGAACTGTCATCGGAGACACCAGCAATGTTTCCCAAATGTTGAGCGTTTTGTAGTTACCCAGGTAACAAAAAGTGTTACCTGTGACGGACAAAGTGACTCCAGGTTCACCGGTATATCTCCAGCCCGGTTGGTTCGTTATGAACCTGAACTTGTACAAAGCCGAGTCGCTCTCTCTCAGGTCTGTGATTGTCAGAGTGCAGACGTTGTTATGATGACTGTACTGCACTCGACCTGCGTACTTTGGGTCTGTTCTCAGATCCACCGGTTCTGGATCCTGCGTTTTAGTAAACCAGAACGCTCTCTCAACTGTTGTATCACCCAGATTTCTTCTGGAGGGGTATGTGTAGCTGCAGCGCAAGTTCACTGTTGATCCTTTTAAGGCACAGCTCCAAGTGGGATAGTAAATCACTCTCCAGTCATTCTGAGCCTGAATCACTGTAAGAGAAACCAGAAACCAAAATCTGAGTCATAACATCAGAGGACAGAGTTGAATGTGTGGAGGTCACTTCATGATACACCTTCAAAAGATTGAGATCTTTTCGACTTTAGACTGAGACAATAGATTGCTGCCATGATGATGTACTTTTTTGTAGGCTAACCGGGCGGCAACCTCCGGGACTGAAGAGTGAAGCCAATGCTGGTGTGTCTTAAACCTGCATTCTTTCTACTGACCAACAGGAGGCGACTCCTCTGGTTGTATAGAAGTCTATAGAAAATGACTCTACTTCTCTCGTTATTCCCTCAGTAAACATTGTAAACATGAGTTTACGGTCTCAATCTCTAGTTTTAAGTATTCTTCAACACAGCATGATGTTCATTTCGAGTCAAATAGACCATAAAGTAGGGTATGGTTTAGGGCGGGGCTACAAGGTGATTGACAGGTCTCTACCACGGTGTTGTCTGGTCTGGTCTAACCCTTTCAGTGTGTTTTCATTTCATGAAAGTTAACATTGTGGACGCCTAAATATGTCTTATTCAGCGTTCGGTTGTACTTAGCTCCACCCTCTCATGTCACTTCTGGTTGCGAAAAAAACCAAGATGGCGATGGCCAATATGCCAACTCAAGGCCTCAATATGCCCACAAACCAATGGGGGATGTCACAGTTACTACATCTGCTTGTTATATACAGTCTATGAGGCCAAACCAGGAAGTTAGCATCACACTGGTTCCCTCGACAAAAAGCCAATGGGATTTTTTCCTCTTTGGATTTTTCCAGAAAATAAACTCAACAAACAAACATTTATGGTACTCACACGTTTTGTTCAGCAAGATAATCTTCACAAATGAACACCACTTTTATGATTTATGAAGTGTGGATGCAATCAGCAGAAGTAAAGCACTAACGTTAGGCAATAAAGGAACTCCACCACGGTCACATGAGTTCATTCAATAAGTCTGTTATGACTTACTAGACAGTGTGATTATGTTAAGTCTCATTTAGCCACTCATTTGCCTATTTCTTCTTTTTTTAAAACACTTAAAAGCTTAAAGCAATTCCATCTCCATCATGGTTTTCATTTTTTTGTTTGTTGGTGAATCAACAAATCACAAACTATAAAAACTATAAATAAACAATAAAAACTATTCAATCAAATAAATATTAGTTTTCTTTGGTATTTCTGTCATGAAGATATGCAATGAGGATTGATGGGTTAAATGTATGTTGATATTGTCATATTGTCCAATGATAAGTCTGATCATATGTATATATACATATATATACATATATATATATATATATATGTATATATACATATATATATATGTATATATATATTTGTGAGAGTAATAGAGAGAAGACACATCACAGGAAAGTAAAGAGTTAAACATCAAAACATGTTTAAAGGTGCAGCGAAGAAACTTTAATGCACTTCTTTTCTGAGAAGAGGAAACTGAATATTAATTATTAGCAGAGTTACAAAAATGATCTGCTTGCTTGGTTGGCTTCCTGTCTGTGGTCAGGCCAGACATGTGACAGTGCAGAGAAAATGCAGAAGACGGAAGTGAAACTCTTAATCATCAGTTTGTTGGTAATATAAAGTAATAATATTGGTGTTACAGAAATGGCACTCTGGGGCCTGTCTGGATTCATATTTCTCTCTCCTTGCATCCATCAACACACTCTCTCTGCATTAGCACGGCAGACCCTCTTCACGCATCACTTGGCTCTGAATTGAAAAAAATCCCCACTTGTAAATAAATAAAAAACATTTGCGTGCTTTCTTTAAGCAATATTGTCAAATCATTGAAGATAAAACAACAGACAAAAGTACAAAAATGAAAAAAAGGTCCAATCTTACTGTTCAGCTCCAGAACAATTTTCTTTCTGAACCAGTTTCTTGAGAGAAATTCACAATAAAACTGAACTGGGTCGAGTCGGTCCCTTAACTTTCTTCAAGGGAACCTGATTATTTTGCTCTAACCACTTCAAAAAGGACGCCATTTTGAAAGTTAAACCTCCTCGAGTGTGAAGATAATAATGGATCACATTTTAAATTGGAGTTTAAAGTTGAACGAAACTGGCGTTTAAATTGAATCTTTCTTCATTTAAAGCTAGTTTTGATGCATTAAAGACAATCAGGTGTTTAAGTGAAACCTTGTTGGTGCAACCCAGCCCTGCAATACAAATAAAAATGTAATAGAAATATAAATGTAGACAGTACCTGATGCAGACAGAAGGAAGATGACGAACCCACTTGTGGCTGCTGTTAATCTCATACCAGCTCCGCTCATCTCTGTGTTAAAAAATGTCCTGAGCATAGTCAGTTATTCAAAGGAGGGATGTGGTCTTGAAAGAAAACCTTTTAGGGACACCATATTTGTATGAGCTGATAAAAAAAGAAAAAAGTCTTGCTTCCTCTTTAGATAATTACCACACATGAGCAGCTGGATGTCTGTAAATCCCCGAGTTGAAATGAAGAAATGTTTTGGAAACTATAAATGAACTTCCTAATATACCGTAGACTGTAAAAATAAAAAAATAAAAGATCTCACATTCCCTCGCCTGCTTTGCTGTCCTGCTATTTTAGAGCCTGCCCTGGGGTGACTTAACCGAATACAAAAAAGTGCAACTAAAATATGGTCCCATGAAATCTATCCCACTGTTGCATGCAGGCTTTATAAAGTGCTCCTTCAGTGACAGGCTGCTTCACTCATGTGTGAAGGAGAGAAACCAGAGGTCCTTCCTTCCTGTTGCTGTCAGACTTAACAATCAACACTGCCGCCTCCAGTAGAAACTGACAATTCACTCCTGCAATACAAATTTAACTGTTCAATATCAATATTTCCTTTTTGCATTAATGTATATTCAACCGTTCGGTTATATTTTGCTTTTTAATAGTTTAATCATTTTATTAGAGACCTAGCTTGTTTTATGGTCTATTTGACTCTAAATGGACCATCATTTACTAAATTGCTGTATTGAAGAAGACTTGAAACTAGAGATTGAGACCATAAACTCATGTTTACAATGTTTAATGAGGGAATAAATCAAGAGAGAAGTAGAGTCATTTTCTCATAGACTTCTATACAACCAGAGGAGTCGCCCCCTGGTGGTCATGAGAGAGAATGCAGCTTTAAGACACTTCCGCATTGGCTTCACTTTCCAGAAGTGTCAAAAACTCAAGTTCCTCAAATGGCCACTTGAGGCAGGCTCCAGAAGTAACTTAATCCCCATAGACCTCTATGTTAAAACGGCCAACTTTACAGCAAGATCAAACATGTTGACAGCATCGTGCAAAACGTTGGTCGCTATAGCTAATATAGCTCTGCTGTGTCACCTGTCCTGCCTCAGCTCCAACGATGATCTTCCTTTTTTCACATTTTTAGATGAGCCAAGAGGCTAATATGTCCATATTTCATGCAGTTTTTGGTTCAAACCTGTTTCAACTCAACCACAAAAGCCATTTTGAGGACCTGGTATCACAGCACTCCACCCAGAACCACGCTTTTATGTGTCTAATTCACAGTTCAGTTTCTGATCAGGTAAATGTGGAATATTTAAACGTATCCTCATACAACGGTTCGTATGATACCTTACAAAAAATGTTACAAATGTTTTGTGCATTTTCCAATGAAAGTCCAGCAACGTGTCAATTTCTGCTCGTTGCATGCATGTCTTTTCAAAATAAACTTTCAACTTCACAGGAAACAACTTAGTTAGATTAAGGCAACAAAACTACCTGTTTAAATTTAGGGAAAGAACGTGGTTTGAGTTATAACTACAGAAGTAACGTTACTTAAGTGAGGACGTTTTGTGACAAATTAATCAACATTGACTTCTTGTTTCACAAGGGGAATGAACAGCAGGCTCCTGGGTCAAACACCAGTTTTTATTTGACCTGTCCACCTCTCCTCCCTCCCATCCTGTGTGGGTTCTTCTGGTATTTATACTTCCTGGTTCATGATTACATGGATTACACACTAATTGATTTCGTGGGATATCTAAGAATAATAGCGCATTCATTTTTCATAGGTATAACTACGAACGCTGTATGAGAACTCATTAGTCTGTAACAACCGCAGCTGGAAGTTCGATTGATCTCCTGAAAGTATGTTTTTAGGCTGAAAGACTTCGGAAAACATTGTTGACAAAAACAACATCACCTCAAGGTCCACTTGTGAAATGTCTGCATGCTTTGAATTATCATTGAATTATGATTTATTTTTACTGATGCCATTTTTTAGGCCAGGTGCCAAGATGAAGTTAAAGAGGGGGCTATTAAAAATTGTAAGGGGACATCTTTTTCCATAAAATGAAATCCATAAGTATAACTATGCGATAACCTCGGAAATGTTAAACGACAACAAAAACATCATGACGCTACTGTTTCAAAATTAAAGAATACATTTATTATTCAGGGCACTCACTTAAAAAACATAGCATTGGCAGAGCACGAAATATTTTTTTAACTTAGAAACAGCGTTTTGTAGCTTAAAGCTCTCTCTATTTTTTATAGATACATGAAGATTAAACAGTTGAAACAATATCGTCTGGCTTGTCTCAATTACAAGTTTTATAAAAATAACTAATATAATTCAGGTTTTCCCCTTTCCTTTGGAAATAACACTGTTACTACAATTCTGAGAGAAAATAAGACTTAATTGATCCCGGGGGAGGATTCACAAACTACTCAGCATCATATGGAGTCATTGAAATGAACCCCACTTTTACCAGCTGCATCATTAAAGTGGTGAAAGCATTAATGCATCAATAATTATAATACAATATATTATTGAGAAATTAACCTTACCTAAGTATATATTGGTGTCTGATAACAGCTTAACATCGTAGATGATTTAACACTTTTATGAGATGACCCAAACTCAAACTTTTGTTGTGTTCAGGGGAGCTTAGGTCTCTTATAGGGGAGCTATGCCTCCAATCAAACATATACATATATATACATATACATATATATATTAATGCTCTGAAAGTCAAATTTAGCACCTTTAGCTTGAGAGACGAGTACTTATACAAAACACAAACTTGTGATGCAACTTGTGTAAAAATTAAGAAAATTAGCAGAGGAATATTGAATATATTTGAAAACAAAAACAGGTAATTCAACTAAAAAGAACAGCAGAGCAGAAAGTGGTGAAGATGTACTGGTTACAGACAAATGCACTTTATAAGATGCTTTTCTAGCATTGACAGTAAAATATTACTCCTTAGTAACACGTTTAAGCTAATTCTGTATGTGAAGGCTATTTATATATTACAAGCTGACCACCATTGGCTGACTGATATTAGTACTCTGCCTGAAGTCATAACGATGATTAATAGTAATATGTCAAACCTGATATTCATACATGTGTGTTTAACCTGCTAAAACACTATAAAGTGACAGACCACAGATCCGTGTTGTGTTCATACTCTTGGTTGTTTGCTGACTGTGCTGTACAGTGCAGATGAATCATCCACTGCTCCTTGACATGAAAGATTGTAACAGACTCACTCATTGACAGCACTAGCACTCTTAAAGTTGACCCTTGTGTACTCCACATCCTCCTCTTCCTCCTTACGTCTGTGGGGCCGAGCTGGTCTGATGTTGGAGTAGAGAAGATCTTCCTGGTTTTTAGAGAAGCTCACGCTGGCATTGCAAAGCGCTTCCTGCTGCTCCGCTGGTGCGCTCTGCACCAATAAACAAGAGAACTTAAGTACCTATTGGATAAGTACATTTTTTGTTGGCCTGTAATACAAATGACCAATTAGTAAAACATCTTCAGGGTTTAAGGTGAGGGGCTTGTTCTGCAATTATTTCATCAAAATGAGTATAACCTATAAGAGTTGATTTTGCATTTGTGTATTGTGATTTAAGAACCATAAGGTTATATGTAATGTTGAAATCAAAGTGTGTGTGTGTTAACGTGTTTTGCAGATGATTGTGCAAAACAATTCCCTGTTTTGGGAAAGAAAACTGTTGTGGCTAGTGAATCTGGCTTGCCTCAGACTATCAATTGTTTATACACTGCAGGGTCGCTCTGCTCACATCTATGCATGAAGGAGCGTTGGCCTTTCAGCTGAAATCCTTAACTTTGCTAAATACTGTTTGCTTTTATAAAGAAGGACAAACCTTAGCAACGTTTGTATTGACTACTTTTATTTAATTCTGTGTAATAAAAGTACTGAACGGGTGGAAACTGTGACTCGTTTCCTCATACGATCGGTTCAGGAAGCACCAGTTAAAGTAATTGAGTTCCTCTTGTCTAACGAAGAGAGTGTATCCTGTTGAGGCCATAATGTGAGTGTGAATCTAAAGCAATGAATATAATCATGAGCTGCAGAGTGGGAGGATGAGAGGGAGGGGGAAAGGTAGAACTGAAGAATAAAAAGAGAAGACTCGAAGCATCGAGTTGGAATTCTTGCTTAGGACATTGCCTGACACTCAGCTGAGGATATTGTCCAGCTCAAGCATTGGAGGACTCACGGCTCAGAGGATACTGATCGTGGGCAGGAATTGTCTGACGGAGGTTCTCATATTCCCTCGTGCCGAAATCAAAAGGATTGGAAGGATTCTGTTTTCTGTGACTTTGTACGGAGTCTGGAGGATCACAGACGGTAGTTCTATTCCTGGCAGGAGGAGTCGGGTGTCCCGCCAAGACCAGATAGGTCAGTTCCCCCCCGACGACCATCAAAAGGACTCTTTCAATCGGTAATGTAATCAAATGAAGTGAATAATTGAGCTGTTGCTATGCCCCTGCTAATAATCCTGCAATAAATATATAATCTGCATCTAAAGCTAGTAGTCCTGAGAGTTAATCATAGGAAAGTAGTGAAGTGTGTTCATGGTTGTAAAAAGTTAAGTACTACTGTGTGCCAAACATCAATAAAGTTTTGAACGGTTATTCTAGTTCCCTTAGAGCTTAAATCCAAAGCCAGAAGAGTTTCCTCGACCACCAGCTTAAACAGATCTCAAAAAATCTACGGAGATCCGAACCCATTGAAAGGAGAATTGGTTAATTAGATAGTTCCGTGAAAGGGGCTTATCTCTCGGATCTAAGACCCTAAAAAATTCCCAGATTCAACATGTATTGCAAGTTCTTATGTTGTGGCATCAAACCTCAGTTTCAAAGTCAAAAAGTGAACCACAGGTTTGAGGTCACTTCTGTTTTTGTTGTTGTAATCCCTACTGGTCACCAGCAGAGGTTAATGAAGTTCCCCTTCATTTACAAACTGCTAACATGTATCTGTGGAAGGAGAGGTGTACATCCCCCAACAATGAAAGAGCCAAAGCCACATCACCCACAGTGTTGATAACAGTGTCTCAGACAGAGAAAGAGTAGTCACACTGCAAGAAAAACAGTGTTTGACCAGAAAACAACATGTGCCAGTGTACAAAATGTGGGTCTGATGTTTTCATTGTAATAAATGTAGAGCAGCTGTTCAAAATGTCAGTGACATCTCGTGTTTGAACTGAAAGGGGCAATGCATTTACAGTGTAATTATTAGAAATATGCTCAAGCCAAATTCTAGTTTCTTTCTAAAAAATCACTGTGTCATTTGAAAAACGGGAAGCACGGGGTAAAGGAAAAACAGGGTGTGACATTAACATATAGGTATATTATTTTGGAAATGAACAGGATGAAAGCATCCAAATAGGGACATGAAGACTTGAAGAAGACATGATGAATATTCAGATGCGTTTGAAAGTGAGAGTGAACTCTTTGTGACACCTGAGCTCTTCTTCCTCACCTGAGCGTTGTTGTCTGGTCTCTCTCCAGGCTCGCTGGTTTGTTTTGAGGACCTCTTTCTTCTGGACAGAAGAATGAATGAACAAACAAATGAATGATCAAATAAAGTTACTCAACAACTGAGCAAATATAAGATGCATTTCTGCTCATAATCACAGTAAAGCTGAACTGCTTACCTAATCAATAGGAAGGCAGCGAGGATTATGATAGCCAGGAAAATAGCAGTGGTTGATCCAACAGCTACTGTTGTCATTGAACCTGGGAAACAGTGATCAAACAGAACAATTCATTATGGAATGACAGGTTGTTTGTTTCCTTTAGAAACTGATAATTAGAAATAAAAATTATATTTATACAGAAGCATTCTAAATAAAGATAAAGGTGTATAAAATCAACTTTTGCATGCTTTTTTTGCCCCATTATGTGAAAATAATTTTATCAACAGAACAAAAATAAGCTGTTTAACACAGTGTAACAGAATACTTAGGACTTCAAGATCTGCTCTATGCAGATGATATACTTATTTATCCATCTATGACTTCAAAAGAAAGTGTGAAGCAGTTGGGTTGAAGGTCACATTATAGAAATAAAATAGTTGTTGAACGGACATTCACATTCAAAACAACGTAGCTAAAATCCTGCTACTGTTAATTCCACCAGGCTTTAATGCTACAGTGGTAACAGAAAATGAGCTGAAAAGGAGGCTGGTGACCAGCGGCAGCGCTGTGTCTAACGGTACCTCTACCTCACTCTGGAGAATGACAAGCTACCTGCTAACTAGCCAGCCATCCGTCACCAGAGTTTCATCCACTCTCTTCCCACCGAACTACAACAACACGAAGTCTGAATCCATGGTGCTCTTTAGCAAAAAAACGTGGATTGCAGAGCTTGAGCAATTAGCTGCCCCAATTAAACTTGATCAGTGTTAGTCAGCTAACCATAACCTCTGGTCCAGTAATCTCTGTTTTTGTGCAAACATATCTGATTTGCAAATGTATTTATATTGACATCTACTTGTCATCTGAACTCTAAATATTGCTGAATTAAGTTGAGTAGTGTAACTAAAGACGGCCTTTGCTGTGTGTTGCTTGTTTATCTGGTATGTTAAGATAACGTTAAGTGAATGGTCCTGATGAGTATTATTTACCTGACACAGTCATCAGATGGAAGGTGGAGTTACTACGTCCTCTGTCGTTCTGGGCTTCACAGTAATAATTCCCACTGTGTTCAGCTCTGAAGTCAGTGATGGTGAAGATCTGTCCTGATGCTTTTGGTGAGTCTTCATCCTTCTTGTACCAGGTGTAGTTAGCTGCTGGGTTAGCATCACTGCTACAGGTCAGAGTCACTGAACTGCCCTCCACTATCTCATCAGAGGGACTCACTGACACAGAGGGAAGCTTTGGAGCATCTGGAGGAGAACATGTACAGAAAGACAACTGGTTTAGGGAAACTAGGTTGTTATTATGACTGCCACCTACTGGGAGGAGCACCAAACAGGAAAAACTGTGTAGTGACTTACTAGGTATGGCACTTACAACATTAAATACGGTATTAACATGTTTAACTCTGGTTTTAACGTGTTTTTGCAAACTTTTTAAATCTTCCAGCTTTGTAACAGTGAAAATGTCTCCATAAGTCTTATTGAGTATCTTCGTCCTGGTAGTTGTGTGTAGGTTTATTGAAAGTGTCTCAACAAGAAGCTTGTACATACAATCAGGACTTATCCGTCTGAGGATCTGTTTTTTTGACTCCCTGTCTTACTCCGTGATTTGGTTTGAGTTCTAAGCCAATAAGAGATCAATGAGAACTTTTAATCGTTATCACCATGTGTCTTCAAAAGCATTTTCTTGTTCTCACAGATGTCTGCTTTGTGCCTGAACAGATCAAATCTCAGCTCGGATTAAAGCTATTGTTTGAATCCAATATTTTTTCCAACTCTGCTCCACTCTTCGCTGGACACCGCAGTCTATTGGATTGAAACGTTGCTTTCTGCCACTTGGCAGACAGCGACATAAGTAAAGTCAAAAATGTATTCAACCAGCCGCTGGATGACAGGTAAAAAAATAGGTTTTGATTTTTAACGTCTGAAGAACTCAGAGAACCATCGGGGCTCTGACTTTCTGCTGCAGCTCTGTAAAGAATCACCGTCTGGATGAACACAAAAAGCAAATTTTATTCTAATACTATTTATGTAACTTATAATGCTTCATATTAGCTTCAGCTAACATTTAGAACTGGGCACTGGATTTTGCCATTTATTTATTTCACTGTGGTTGCTCTATGAAGGTATTGCTTCATGGCCATCATGGCCAAAGAGGAATGTTTGCAGCGACCAAAAACCTTTTAACGTACATATAGCGTATGACTTTTAAGACAGACTTGAAAAAAACTGAATCCATCTTTTAAACCCTTTGCAGCAATCATTTAGCACTCAGATCAGATGTTCATATCAGCTTGTTGCTGCAGCAGTCTACTTCCTACAATGATGATAAACATCCCGAAAATGAATACAAAGAAACATAAAATGACAACAAAGAGACGAAACAACAATGGAGTCGTTGTGTCTTGCTCCTGTTCAGGAGAGGTGTTGAGGCCTTTTACATGTCTGTGGCCAGGGGCCCATTGTGTCTTAATCAGCACATGAGTGATACGTATTATTTTTCTCATGTTTTGTACTCACACTGGAAATCTATATCTAGAGATGAAGAGTCAATCCATCCATATTGATTCTCAGACTTGCAGTAGTAGATCCCTCTGTCCTCAGAGCTGATGGAGATGAAACGATAGACGTCTCCTTCTCCATGAGGACGTGTTTGGTTCCTCTTGTACCAGGTGTAGTTAGCTGCTGGGTTAGCATCACTGCTACAGGTCAGAGTCACTGAACTGCCCTCCACTATCTCATCAGAGGGACTCACTGACACTGAGGGTAGCTTTGGAGCATCTGGAGGAGAAGTGTTAACAGAGATTAATCTAATTTAAGATTATGTTACCACAGAATAACATGTGGTATTTGTATAATAAACTGTGAATAGCTGTATGTATCAACATTTTAGACTTTGAAGGTGATCCGACAAATGAATGTGAGACAGTTTGAATTCTGGGTCTTAAAACTACATAAAACCCCTAAAATCTCCTGAAGCTGCTCAGTGAATTACAGCAAACTGAATGTGAAGCAAGTAGAGCTGAAGAAAGTAGTTATGATCAGTGAAATCTTCTCCTGCAAAGACTGGACACATTTAAGATGTTTGCTATATTATAATAAACTGTTTTACTCACATTTCACATCAATAGAGATGAATTCAGACGTCTTCCTCCCCAGCTGGTTCCAAGCTGCACAGTAATGCTGTCCAGAATCAGAAGACTGGATGGAGCTGAAGACAAGCTGAGGTTTTTTATTGAGACGACGAGGAACGCGATTTCTATTCCCCTTGTACCAGATGTAGTTAGCTTCTGGGTTAGCATCACTGCTACAGGTCAGAGTCACTGAACTGCCCTCCACTATCTCATCAGAGGGACTCACTGACACAGAGTGAAGCTTTGGAGCATCTGTAGGAGAAATTAATAAACATACTTAAATATTAGAATATTTTATCAAAGACAATTAACTATTCTAATTAATATTCATGTTGCTTTCAGACTATCCCTATTATTTATCACAGCATCTGTCCAGAGCTGTCCAGAGCTGATCCTGGAGATCTTCAGAGAGAGACTCCTGCTGGTGGAAACTGACAATAACAAGCCTTTAATCATTTGTAATCTTCAACAACTCCTCACATTCTTCTCTTTAGATGCTGGTTGTGTCGTTAGCTGAGTCTGTCCTCTCACTTCTAGCTGTTGTAGGGAGTTATTGATTGTTTCTTCCACCCAGCTAGTGGATCACTTCTAGTTATGTTTGGTAAATAATTCTGTTGATTCTACAAAACATATTATAGTAAATTATGGGGAGTGAAGGTTGAGTTTACTTTCTGGGGTAATAAATAAATATTCGTATTGATATTTTCATCGGGTCGTCCTCAAAATCTCCCTCTAATATTTCCTTTCATATTATTTTATCCAACCTCTGAGGTTGTCATTAATCATATTTTTTTTTTCAGATTTACCACCAGAAACATGATGAATATTTGTCATCAAAATACATTTTCAGAAACTGGAATCTTTTAAAAGTAACAAAAGTTACAGACTAACCATTTCCATTCTCTCAGTTAAAGATTTTCAATAGCTCCAATACAACACAAACAAAATAATTTTAAAAAGCAGACAGTTAATCTGATTATTGCATTTCTTTTGATGTTACTTCTACTAGTAATAGTTTATGTTTGTCTCTTTAAACAAAACACAATATATAAATAAACATCTGCTACTTTAACATTTAGAAGACTCCAGTTTGTTTACAGCTGTGATTTTAATTGTATTGTTATGTCAGTGTCTGTGTGTGTGTGTGTGTGTGTGTGTGTGTGTGTGTGTGGTGACACTTCTACACGTATACTGCAGGGGCCAGGGATTGAACCACCGACCCTCTGATTAGTGGACGACAGCTCTACCTCCTGAGGTTTGTAACAGTTGTGCTTAATATTTTTGATAACCCTAAATTGAAATGCAGTGACGCCATATGAAATGTTCTTGAACCTCCACAGGCTGACACAGTGGAGTAAACTTACACACTGAAGGAGAACAGTGATTCTCATGTCCTCCTACAGCACAGGAATAGCTGTCTGGATCACCAAAGGTGATTGAATAAAAAGAAAATCCTGTCTTGATGTGCTGTCCATTCTTGTACCAGATGTAGGAAGGATGATCAGACAGAACATAACTGCTGAGACACTTCAGCCACAACCTGGTAGAATCTGAAAGCCCTCTTTTCACCTCCACCTGGAGACCTGGATCTGTGAAGAAGGAACAGGAAAGTTATTTTATTACTTTTTTTTTTATAACTGTCAACATACAAATAAGACATTTATATTCTAGTTTACTAGACATTGAACATTTGGAGTTGATTAACATGTGAATTAAAATGTTACCTGTGAGAGACACAGTGACTCCAGGTGAACCAGTATATTTCTCATCTGGTTGGTTTGTCATGAACCTGAACTTGTACTCAGCTGAGTCGCTCTCTCTCAGGTCTGTGATCATCAGAGTGCATCTCTTCTCATCACATCTGTACTCCACACGACCTGAATACTCAGAGTCTGTTCTCAGATCCACAGGTTCACCATCTTTCTCTTTTGTAAACCAGAATGTGTTCCTGATATCACGGTGCTGTATTCTAGATGGGTATGTGTAGGTGCAGTGTATCTCCACTGTTGATGCTTTTACAGCACAGACCTTAGTAGAAGTGTAAGTCACTCCCCAGACATCCTGACTCTGTATCACTGTAACACAGAGCACATCAGGAACCACAGTCAGACTCAGAACAACATCAGAGGTCAGACTCTCATGTGTAGTGAAGGAGCTTCAGAGTGTGAAGCTACGTTTCTCAGAACGTTCCACTTTAAGTCAGTGAGAGACAAAGATTCATCTTAACTAAGATTTATTCTGTCATGTTTATTTTCATGTTTACTCCTTTGTTGGGGACTTTTATCTGTTATTAAAATGGGTTTAGACTATAGATAAAGATTTATAAAGTAAAGAAAGAGTCGACGATGAACACATGATCTCTGCAGTTGGGAGGAACAGCAATGTTTTGAACTTGTCAACTTAAACACAGTGGACAAGATAAAAAAAGCTGAAATTTAAATATATTTGTTCTGTAGGTTTCTGTCTGTGGTCAGGCTGCTGCATAGTGAATGGAAACTGTAGAGAAATGCAGAACAATGATGCGTTGGCCCAACACTGACAGATGGCTATTTTAAGCATGTGACTGGTAAAGGCTTTCAAAAGTTGACACAAACACACACTTCAGATGAGAATTACATTTCCCCAAAATGTAATTTGTTGTTCTAAAAAAAAAGAAAATCTGTCTTTGCAGCACCTGGCAGTGAATTAATGATCTCTAACACTCCTCTAATCTGCAAAATGAATACAGAAAAAAGAGAGAGAGAGAGTTCAGCTCGAGCCAGCAGTGCTCTCTACTTGGTTGGTGTTTGCAGGCGGGAAACTATTGAAGATTCAAGTCTTTTTTTATCATTGCTCTTGAGTCTAATCGTGACTGGTTGGAAGATCTTGGGGGATAGCATGAACATCCTGCATGTTACAACTACATGGCTCCTCATTGAAAGGTGAAAAACAAAACATCTTGCTTCTCTGGAAGTATGTCCAAACATTTGTCAAAGCTAAAATCATGGATGGATCACTGAACGGGCCCAAAGTGTCAGGGGCCCCTCTGGCCTTAACTTATGAAATATCACTCAAAGAGACACACACCAACCAGGAAGAGAATCTAAATGACCACAAATACATGCAAAACTACTACAACAAGGGGAAAAACATCCACAAATAAACACAAAACCACAAACAGCATGAAAGCGCTGGCTGACAATTGCAGGAAGTTCGACAGAGCGATTAACTTCATTTAAACAAATTATTCAGAGCGTGTTTTCTTTGTTAATGTTCGTACAGTCATTACTTTCACACACATAAATACAACTTTACTGTTTTTAATGGTGCACAATTCTTCAGTTTAAAAAGTTCATAATGTTAAGGTTCTAGTGTACAGAGATGCTGCTGGTGTTAAACACAGCTCTGTGTTGGTCGTCCTGTAAGGACTTCAATCTAAAGAAAGAAAAGTGAATGTTGCACCACATTTTATAATGTAAAATCTTTTATTTTGACTAAAAACACAACTTCCTCTGTTTTTCTAACTGCCTCACTATATAAATATAGATGTACAGTACCTTGTAGAGAGAGAAGGAAGAAGACAAATCCACTGGCTGCTGCTGTTGAACTCATAGCTGCTCCTCTCTGTTAAATCAGCAGGTAGATCAGAAACACTTCATGTCATAAATCACCATAAACTTCACTGCATTAAAAAGGAGGATGTTGTCTTGAAGTCAGCTTCTGTCTTCTGTGGTTGGTACAGTTCTGTTAAACAGTTATCAAGCTATTTAAAAACTTGTCTGGCTTCCTTCCTCTTTATGTTATTAATGTGCATTAACACATTGATGCCTGTAAACACATAAGAGGCAATGAAGAAGTCAATCTTGCAGTTGTTTTTCAAACAATGCATCAACTTCTGAAAATATAGTTTTTGGAAATGACAGGGATTCATCTTGTGACCTTGTAGTCCCTCTGACACTTTTCTTGAGAAAACATTTTGGGGGTAATAAATGAAAATATTGGACAGTTTAACTTGATGTTGATGCTAGAGTAAAAGTCAGGTGGTCTCCACAGGCAGTATTATTCATCTTCTAGAGACCACAAAGGTCTTGACTTACAATCATATGTAGTTTAGTGTAGCGAACATCCACGGAAAGATGATGAAACTGAAATGTGATATTAACAATAATGACACAATCTGAACGAATAAACTTTATCCAGAGACTGCTCTAATGAATCTATAGGTCACTTAATGGTTGAATGTGCCTGGACCGACTCAAGATAAGACTTGTGGTCAATTTTCACGCTCAACCCGATTTATGAACTAAAATACTTTCGTTAAGGCCGACCCTACAAGGTTTTATGACCCAACATTTCTGGTTTTACAAACATCTACATGCTTGAGGGACACAGTGACACATCCAATAGTGAATAATGACATAAGGAAACTGAGTCTTGATGCAAAATAACATGTACCTGAACATTCTCCCCTTGCTTTCTTGCCTCTCACACGGGAAACTGATTTGTGCTGAAATGTTGAGTTTAATCCTATCCATTCATTTATTATGCATATAAGTACACATGTATATCCACATAGGTCTGTCTGTGTCATGATAACAATGTCTATTTATGCAGTGTAATTGTTTTATATGTTAGTCCTAGTCTTAGTTAGTCTTTGTATTTTATATTTACACTTTTTTTATCTACCTCAGAGAAACAAACTCACTTTATTTGTAAACTATTCACAAATTGACTTTTTCAACTGTTTTGTTTGCATTTGTTCTTATCTTGTTCTTTAGTCATACAAAACTCAACTTACATTACTGACTCACATATTGTGTGTGTTTATACATGTATTGTGCAAGCTCGAAGTTTACCTAATTTCCTAGTTTGAAACATCTGAGTTCATAAAGGTTATCTATAGTTAACCTTTGTGTTGCCTCGGGTCACTCTGACCCCGCAGTTGTGTTTTTTCCGAGACGTCACCCTGCCCGTTGATCTCAGGTCACTTTGACCCACATGCATATATGTATGTATCCCAACCCGCTCACTGTACTTGGGTCACAATGACCCGCATATGTATCCACAACCCTCTGGTTGTCCTCAGTTCACTCTGACCCGCATGCATATGTGTGTGTACATCCCCAAGCCTCCCGTTTTTTCCTCGGGTCAAAGTGACCCTGTCTATATATTCCAAAGCATCCCGGTGGAGTCGGTTCAAAGTGACCCGCATATGTATCACCAAGTCTCCCGTTGGATTCGGGTCAGAGTGACCCGCCTGAATCTCGGGTCGAAATGACCCTCATACATATGTGTGTGTATATATATATATATATATATATATATATATATATATATATATATACATGTAAGTGCATTATAACCAACCCTTTTTACAATTATTTTAGTTTCCTGCCATATAAACTGGATGTTGATTTTTCTGCCTGCAACTTTTATCTGAACCACAGCAGAGACCAGCAGAGGGAGATGGAGAGACGTTCTCCTCTCCCTGTCTTGCCTCTCGCCCAGGAAATTGATTTGTGTGCTGAAATGTTCAGTTTAATTCTATCCTTTCATTTATTATGCATATAGGTACACATGTATATCTACATAGGTCTGTCTGTATCATGATAACAGTATATATCTGTGTAATTGTTAAATTAATTAATTATTTAATTTATCAGATTTTATACCGTGATTTATATCCAACTGTTTGGTACCGTTCTGCAGCAAAAGTTTTCCCTATTTTTCCAAAATTGTGGGTGGCGTCCTAAATTTATCTAACTGATATAAATTATGTACCATCACTCTTTATTGTACCAATGTTGGGGTTTATGATTCCTTTAATTGTGATGGTGTATACATCTGAGAAGTCCTCATACGC
>JACSYO010000819.1:0-15358 GCA_016806645.1 Ophiodon elongatus
TGTGTTATTATTCATGTAGAGGAGAGTTCAGATTGTGTGATTATTCATGTTTAGGAGAGTTCAGATTGTGTGATTATTCATGTTTTAGGAGAGTTCAGATTGTGTGATTATTCATGTTTAGGAGGGTTCAGATTGTGTGATTATTCATGTTTAGAGAGTTCAGATTGTGTGATTATTCATGTTTAGGAGAGTTCAGATTGTGTGATTATTCATGTTTAGAGAGTTCAGATTGTGTGATTATTCATGTTTAGAGAGTTCAGATTGTGTGATTATTCATGTTTAGGAGAGTTCAGATTATGTGATTATTCATGTAGAGAAGGGTTCAGATTGTGTGATTATTCATGTTTAGAGAGTTCAGATTGTGTGATTATTCATGTTTAGAGAGTTCAGATTGTCTGATTATTCATGTTTAGGAGAGTTCAGATTGTGTGATTATTCATGTTTAGAGAGTTCAGATTAAGTGATTATTCATGTTTAGAGAGTTCAGATTGTGTTATTATTCATGTTGAGGAGGGTTCAGATTGTGTGATTATTCATGTTTGGAGAGATCAGATTGTGTGATTATTCATGTTTAGGATAGTTCAGATTATGTGATTATTCATGTAGAGAAGGGTTCAGATTGTGTGATTATTCATGTTTAGAGAGTTCAGATTGTGTGATTATTCATGTTTAGGAGGGTTCAGATTGTCTGATTATTCATGTTTAGGAGAGTTCAGATTGTGTGATTATTCATGTAGAGGAGGGTTCAGATTGTGTGATTATTCATGTTTTAGGAGAGTTCAGATTCTGTGATTATTCATGTAGAGGAGAGTTCACATTGTGTGATAATTCATGTAGAGGAGAGTTCAGATTGAGTGATTATTCATGTAGAGGAGAGTTCAAATTGTGTGATTATTCATGTTTAGGAGAGTTCAGATTGTGTGATTATTCATGTTTAAACAAAACAGGAGAGTTCAGATTGTGTGATTATTCATGTTTCGGAAAGTTCAGATTGTGTGATTATTCATGTTTAGGAGAGTTCAGATTGAATGATTATTCATGTTTAGGAGGGTTCAGATTGTGTGATTATTCATGTTTAGAGAGTTCAGATTGTGTGATTATTCATGTTTAGGAGAGTTCAGATTGTGTGATTATTCATGTTTAGAGAGTTCAGATTGTGTGATTATTCATGTTTTGGAGGGTTCAGATTGTGTGATTATTAATGTTTTGGAGAGTTCAGATTGTGTGATTATTCATGTTTAGGAGAGTTCAGATTGAGTGATTATTCATCTTTTGGAGGGTTCAGATTGTGGTATTATTCAATTTTTGGAGAGTTCAGATTGTGTCATTATTCATGTCGAGGAGATTTCAGATTGTGTGATTATTCATGTAGAGGAGGGTTCAGATTTTGTGATTATTCATGTTTAGAGAGTTCAGATTGTGTGATTTTTCATGTTTAGGAGCGTTCAGATTGTGTGATTATTCATGTAGAGGAGAGTTCAGATTGTGTGATTATTCATGTAGAGGAGAGTTCAGATTGTGTGATTATTCATGTTTTAGGAGAGTTCAGATTGAGTGATTATTCATCTTTTGGAGGGTTCAGATTGTGTGATTATTCAATTTTTGGAGAGTTCAGAATGTGTGATTATTCATGTAGAGGAGAGTTCAGATTGAGTGATTATTCATGTTTCGGAGAGTTCAGATTGTGTGATTATTCATGTAGAGGAGAGTTCAGATTGTGTGATTATTCATGTTTAGACAGTTCAGATTAAGTGATTATTCATGTTCAGCAGAGTTCAGATTGTGTGATTATTCATGTTTATGAGAGTTCAGATTGTGTGATTATTCATGTTTAGGAGCGTTCAGATTGTGTGATTATTCATGTAGAGGAGAGTTCAGATTGTGTGATTATTCATGTTCTAGGAAAGTTCAGATTGTGTGATTATTCATGTATAGGAGAGTTCAGATTGTGTTATTATTCATGTAGAGGAGAGTTCAGATTGTGTGATTATTCATGTTTAGGAGAGTTCAGATTGTGTGATTATTCATGTTTTAGGAGAGTTCAGATTGTGTGTTCATGTTTAGGAGGGTTCAGATTGTGTGATTATTCATGTTTAGAGAGTTCAGATTGTGTGATTATTCATGTTTAGGAGAGTTCAGATTGTGTGATTATTCATGTTTAGAGAGTTCAGATTGTGTGATTATTCATGTTTAGAGTTCATTGTGTGATTATTCATGTTTTGGAGAGTTCAGATTGTGTGATTATTCATGTATAGAAGGGTTCAGATTGTGTGATTATTCATGTTTAGAGAGTTCAGATTGTGTGATTATTCATGTTTAGAGAGTTCAGATTGTGTGATTATTCATGTTTAGAGAGTTCAGATTAAGTGATTATTCATGTTTAGAGAGTTCAGATTGTGTTATTATTCATGTTGAGGAGGGTTCAGATTGTGTGATTATTCATGTTTGGAGAGATCAGATTGTGTGATTATTCATGTTTAGGATAGTTCAGATTATGTGATTATTCATGTAGAGAAGGGTTCAGATTGTGTGATTATTCATGTTTAGAGAGTTCAGATTGTGTGATTATTCATGTTTAGGAGGGTTCAGATTGTCTGATTATTCATGTTTAGGAGAGTTCAGATTGTGTGATTATTCATGTAGAGGAGGGTTCAGATTGTGTGATTATTCATGTTTTAGGAGAGTTCAGATTCTGTGATTATTCATGTAGAGGAGAGTTCACATTGTGTGATAATTCATGTAGAGGAGAGTTCAGATTGAGTGATTATTCATGTAGAGGAGAGTTCAAATTGTGTGATTATTCATGTTTAGGAGAGTTCAGATTGTGTGATTATTCATGTTTAGGAGAGTTCAGATTGTGTGATTATTCATGTTTCGGAAAGTTCAGATTGTGTGATTATTCATGTTTAGGAGAGTTCAGATTGAATGATTATTCATGTTTAGGAGGGTTCAGATTGTGTGATTATTCATGTTAAGAGAGTTCAGATTGTGTGATTATTCATGTAGAGGAGAGTTCAGATTGTGTGATTATTCATGTTTAGAGAGTTCAGATTGTGTGATTATTCATGTTTTGGAGGGTTCAGATTGTGTGATTATTCATGTTTTGGAGAGTTCAGATTGTGTGATTATTCATGTTTTAGGAGAGTTCAGATTGAGTGATTATTCATCTTTTGGAGGGTTCAGATTGTGTGATTATTCAATTTTTGGAGAGTTCAGAATGTGTGATTATTCATGTAGAGGAGAGTTCAGATTGAGTGATTATTCATGTTTAGGAGAGTTCAGATTGTGTGATTATTCATGTAGAGGAGAGTTCAGATTGTGTGATTATTCATGTTTAGACAGTTCAGATTAAGTGATTATTCATGTTCAGCAGAGTTCAGATTGTGTGATTATTCATGTTTATGAGAGTTCAGATTGTGTGATTATTCATGTTTAGGAGCGTTCAGATTGTGTGATTATTCATGTAGAGGAGAGTTCAGATTGTGTGATTATTCATGTTCTAGGAAAGTTCAGATTGTGTGATTATTCATGTATAGGAGAGTTCAGATTGTGTTATTATTCATGTTTTGGAGAGTTCAGATTGTGTGATTATTCATGTTTAGGAGAGTTCAGATTGTGTGATTATTCATGTTTAGGAGCGTTCAGATTGTGTGATTATTCATGTAGAGGAGAGTTCAGATTGTGTGATTATTCATGTTTTGGAGGGTTCAGATTGTGTGATTATTCATGTTTTGGAGAGTTCAGATTGTGTGATTATTCATGTTTAGGAGAGTTCAGATTGTGTGATTATTCATGTAGAGGAGGGTTCAGATTGTGTGATTATTCATGTTTAGAGAGTTCAGATTGTGTGATTATTCATGTTTAGGAGAGTTCAGATTGTGTGATTATTCATGTATAGGAGAGTTCAGATTGTGTGATTATTCATGTTTAGGAGAGTTCAGATTGTGTGATTATTCATGTTTTGGAGAGTTCAGATTGTGTGATTATTCATGTTTAGGAGAGTTCAGATTGAGTGATTATTCATGTTTAGGAGGTTCAGATTGTGTGATTATTCATTTTGAGAGTTCAGATTGTGTGATTATTCATGTTTAGGAGAGTTCAGATTGAGTGATTATTCATGTTTTAGAGAGTTCAGATTGTGTGATTATTCATGTTTATGAGAGTTCAGATTGTGTGATTATTCATGTTTTGGGAAAGTTCAGATTATGTGATTATTCATGTTTAGCAGAGTTCAGATTGTGTGATTAATCATGTTTAGGAGAGTTCAGATTGTGTGATTATTCATGTTCTAGGAAAGTTCAGATTGTGTGATTATTCATGTATAGGAGAGTTCAGATTGTGTTATTATTCATGTAGAGGAGAGTTCAGATTGTGTGATTATTCATGTTTAGGAGAGTTCAGATTGTGTGATTATTCATGTTTTAGGAGAGTTCAGATTGTGTGATTATTCATGTTTAGGAGGGTTCAGATTGTGTGATTATTCATGTTTAGAGAGTTCAGATTGTGTGATTATTCATGTTTAGAGAGTTCAGATTAAGTGATTATTCATGTTTAGAGAGTTCAGATTGTGTGATTATTCATGTTTAGAGAGTTCAGATTGTGTGATTATTCATGTTTAGGAGAGTTCAGATTATGTGATTATTCATGTAGAGAAGGGTTCAGATTGTGTGATTATTCATGTTTAGAGAGTTCAGATTGTGTGATTATTCATGTTTAGAGAGTTCAGATTGTCTGATTATTCATGTTTAGGAGAGTTCAGATTGTGTGATTATTCATGTTTAGAGAGTTCAGATTAAGTGATTATTCATGTTTAGAGAGTTCAGATTGTGTTATTATTCATGTTGAGGAGGGTTCAGATTGTGTGATTATTCATGTTTGGAGAGATCAGATTGTGTGATTATTCATGTTTAGGATAGTTCAGATTATGTGATTATTCATGTAGAGAAGGGTTCAGATTGTGTGATTATTCATGTTTAGAGAGTTCAGATTGTGTGATTATTCATGTTTAGGAGGGTTCAGATTGTCTGATTATTCATGTTTAGGAGAGTTCAGATTGTGTGATTATTCATGTAGAGGAGGGTTCAGATTGTGTGATTATTCATGTTTTAGGAGAGTTCAGATTCTGTGATTATTCATGTAGAGGAGAGTTCACATTGTGTGATAATTCATGTAGAGGAGAGTTCAGATTGAGTGATTATTCATGTAGAGGAGAGTTCAAATTGTGTGATTATTCATGTTTAGGAGAGTTCAGATTGTGTGATTATTCATGTTTCGGAGAGTTCAGATTGTGTGATTATTCATGTTTCGGAAAGTTCAGATTGTGTGATTATTCATGTTTAGGAGAGTTCAGATTGAATGATTATTCATGTTTAGGAGGGTTCAGATTGTGTGATTATTCATGTTAAGAGAGTTCAGATTGTGTGATTATTCATGTAGAGGAGAGTTCAGATTGTGTGATTATTCATGTTTAGAGAGTTCAGATTGTGTGATTATTCATGTTTTGGAGGGTTCAGATTGTGTGATTATTCATGTTTTGGAGAGTTCAGATTGTGTGATTATTCATGTTTTAGGAGAGTTCAGATTGAGTGATTATTCATCTTTTGGAGGGTTCAGATTGTGTGATTATTCAATTTTTGGAGAGTTCAGAATGTGTGATTATTCATGTAGAGGAGAGTTCAGATTGAGTGATTATTCATGTTTAGGAGAGTTCAGATTGTGTGATTATTCATGTAGAGGAGAGTTCAGATTGTGTGATTATTCATGTTTAGACAGTTCAGATTAAGTGATTATTCATGTTCAGCAGAGTTCAGATTGTGTGATTATTCATGTTTATGAGAGTTCAGATTGTGTGATTATTCATGTTTAGGAGCGTTCAGATTGTGTGATTATTCATGTAGAGGAGAGTTCAGATTGTGTGATTATTCATGTTCTAGGAAAGTTCAGATTGTGTGATTATTCATGTATAGGAGAGTTCAGATTGTGTTATTATTCATGTTTTGGAGAGTTCAGATTGTGTGATTATTCATGTTTAGGAGAGTTCAGATTGTGTGATTATTCATGTTTAGGAGCGTTCAGATTGTGTGATTATTCATGTAGAGGAGAGTTCAGATTGTGTGATTATTCATGTTTTGGAGGGTTCAGATTGTGTGATTATTAATGTTTTGGAGAGTTCAGATTGTGTGATTATTCATGTTTAGGAGAGTTCAGATTGAGTGATTATTCATCTTTTGGAGGGTTCAGATTGTGGTATTATTCAATTTTTGGAGAGTTCAGATTGTGTCATTATTCATGTCGAGGAGATTTCAGATTGTGTGATTATTCATGTAGAGGAGGGTTCAGATTTTGTGATTATTCATGTTTAGAGAGTTCAGATTGTGTGATTTTTCATGTTTAGGAGCGTTCAGATTGTGTGATTATTCATGTAGAGGAGAGTTCAGATTGTGTGATTATTCATGTAGAGGAGAGTTCAGATTGTGTGATTATTCATGTTTTAGGAGAGTTCAGATTGAGTGATTATTCATCTTTTGGAGGGTTCAGATTGTGTGATTATTCAATTTTTGGAGAGTTCAGAATGTGTGATTATTCATGTTTAGGAGAGTTCAGATTGAGTGATTATTCATGTTTAGGAGAGTTCAGATTGTGTGATTATTCATTTTTAGACAGTTCAGATTAAGTGATTATTCATGTTCAGCAGAGTTCAGATTGTGTGATTATTCATGTTTTGGGAAAGTTCAGATTATGTGATTATTCATGTTTAGCAGAGTTCAGATTGTGTGATTAATCATGTATAGGAGAGTTCAGATTGTGTTATTATTCATGTAGAGGAGAGTTCAGATTGTGTGATTATTCATGTTTAGGAGAGTTCAGATTGTGTGATCATTCATGTTTTAGGAGAGTTCAGATTGTGTGATTATTCATGTTTATGAGGGTTCAGATTGTGTGATTATTCATGTTTAGAGAGTTCAGATTGTGTGATTATTCATTTTTAGGAGAGTTCAGATTGTGTGATTATTCATGTTTGGAGAGTTCAGATTAAGTGATTATTCATGTTTAGAGAGTTCAGATTGTGTTATTATTCATGTTGAGGAGGGTTCAGATTGTGTGATTATTCATGTTTAGACAGTTCAGATTAAGTGATTATTCATGTTCAGCAGAGTTCAGATTGTGTGATTATTCATGTTTATGAGAGTTCAGATTGTGTGATTATTCATGTTTAGGAGCGTTCAGATTGTGTGATTATTCATGTAGAGGAGAGTTCAGATTGTGTGATTATTCATGTTCTAGGAAAGTTCAGATTGTGTGATTATTCATGTATAGGAGAGTTCAGATTGTGTTATTATTCATGTAGAGGAGAGTTCAGATTGTGTGATTATTCATGTTTAGGAGAGTTCAGATTGTGTGATTATTCATGTTTTAGGAGAGTTCAGATTGTGTGATTATTCATGTTTAGGAGGGTTCAGATTGTGTGATTATTCATGTTTAGAGAGTTCAGATTGTGTGATTATTCATGTTTAGGAGAGTTCAGATTGTGTGATTATTCATGTTTGGAGAGTTCAGATTAAGTGATTATTCATGTTTAGAGAGTTCAGATTGTGTTATTATTCATGTTGAGGAGGGTTCAGATCGTGTGATTATTCATGTTTGGAGAGATCAGATTGTGTGATTATTCATGTTTTGGGAAAGTTCAGATTATGTGATTATTCATGTTTAGCAGAGTTCAGATTGTGTGATTAATCATGTTTAGGAGAGTTCAGATTGTGTGATTATTCATGTTCTAGGAAAGTTCAGATTGTGTGATTATTCATGTATAGGAGAGTTCAGATTGTGTTATTATTCATGTAGAGGAGAGTTCAGATTGTGTGATTATTCATGTTTAGGAGAGTTCAGATTGTGTGATTATTCATGTTTAGGAGAGTTCAGATTGTGTGATTATTCATGTTTAGGAGGGTTCAGATTGTGTGATTATTCATGTTTAGGAGAGTTCAGATTGTGTGATTATTCATGTTTAGGAGAGTTCAGATTGTGTGATTATTCATGTTTAGGAGAGTTCAGATTGTGTGATTATTCATGTTTAGAGAGTTCAGATTGTGTGATTATTCATGTAGAGGAGAGTTCAGATTGTGTGATTATTCATGTTTGGAGAGTTCAGATTGAGTGATTATTCATGTTTAGAGAGTTCAGATTGTGTTATTATTCATGTTTAGGAGAGTTCAGATTGTGTGATTATTCATGTTTGGAGAGTTCAGATTGTGTGATTATTCATGTTTTGGGAGAGTTCAGATTGTGTGATTATTCATGTAGAGGAGAGTTCAGATTGTGTGATTATTCATGTTTAGGAGAGTTCAGATTGTGTGATTATTCATGTTAGGAGAGTTCAGATTGTGTGATTATTCATGTTTAGGAGAGTTCAGATTGTGTGATTATTCATGTTTAGGAGAGTTCAGATTGTGTGATTATTCATGTTTAGGAGAGTTCAGATTGTGTGATTATTCATGTTTTAGGAGAGTTCAGATTGTGTGATTATTCATGTTTAGGAGAGTTCAGATTGTGTGATTATTCATGTTTAGGAGAGTTCAGATTGTGTGATTATTCATGTTTAGGAGAGTTCAGATTGTGTGATTATTCATGTTTAGGAGAGTTCAGATTGTGTGATTATTCATGTTTGGAGAGTTCAGATTATGTGATTATTCATGTATAGGAGAGTTCAGATTGTGTGATTATTCATGTTTAGGAGAGTTCAGATTGTGTGATTATTCATGTTTAGGAGAGTTCAGATTGTGTGATTATTCATGTTTAGGAGAGTTCAGATTGTGTGATTATTCATGTTTAGGAGAGTTCAGATTGTGTGATTATTCATGTATAGGAGAGTTCAGATTGTGTGATTATTCATGTATAGGAGAGTTCAGATTGAGTGATTATTCATGTTTAGGAGAGTTCAGATTGAGTGATTATTCATGTTTAGGAGAGTTCAGATTGTGTGATTATTCATGTTTAGAGAGTTCAGATTGAGTCATTATTCATGTTTAGGAGAGTTCAGATTGTGTGATTATTCATGTTTAGGAAAGTTAAGATTGTGTGATTATTCATGTATAGGAGAGTTCAGATTGTGTGATTAATCATGTTTAGGAGAGTTCAGATTGTGTGATTATTCATGTTTTAGGAAAGTTCAGATTGTGTGATTATTCATGTATAGGAGAGTTCAGATTGTGTTATTATTCATGTATAGGAGAGTTCAGATTGTGTGATTATTCATGTTTAGGAGAGTTCAGATTGTGTGATTATTCATGTTTAGGAGCGTTCAGATTGTGTGATTATTCATGTAGAGGAGAGTTCAGATTGTGTGATTATTCATGTTTTGGAGGGTTCAGATTGTGTGATTATTAATGTTTTGGAGAGTTCAGATTGTGTGATTATTCATGTTTAGGAGAGTTCAGATTGAGTGATTATTCATCTTTTGGAGGGTTCAGATTGTGGTATTATTCAATTTTTGGAGAGTTCAGATTGTGTCATTATTCATGTCGAGGAGATTTCAGATTGTGTGATTATTCATGTAGAGGAGGGTTCAGATTTTGTGATTATTCATGTTTAGAGAGTTCAGATTGTGTGATTATTCATGTTTAGGAGCGTTCAGATTGTGTGATTATTCATGTTTAGGAGGGTTCAGATTGTGTGATTATTCATGTTTTGGAGAGTTCAGATTGTGTGATTATTCATGTTTTAGGAGAGTTCAGATTGAGTGATTATTCATCTTTTGGAGGGTTCAGATTGTGTGATTATTCAATTTTTGGAGAGTTCAGAATGTGTGATTATTCATGTTTAGGAGAGTTCAGATTGAGTGATTATTCATGTTTAGGAGAGTTCAGATTGTGTGATTATTCATGTAGAGGAGAGTTCAGATTGTGTGATTATTCATTTTTAGACAGTTCAGATTAAGTGATTATTCATGTTCAGCAGAGTTCAGATTGTGTGATTATTCATGTTTTGGGAAAGTTCAGATTATGTGATTATTCATGTTTAGCAGAGTTCAGATTGTGTGATTAATCATGTATAGGAGAGTTCAGATTGTGTTATTATTCATGTAGAGGAGAGTTCAGATTGTGTGATTATTCATGTTTAGGAGAGTTCAGATTGTGTGATCATTCATGTTTTAGGAGAGTTCAGATTGTGTGATTATTCATGTTTATGAGGGTTCAGATTGTGTGATTATTCATGTTTAGAGAGTTCAGATTGTGTGATTATTCATTTTTAGGAGAGTTCAGATTGTGTGATTATTCATGTTTGGAGAGTTCAGATTAAGTGATTATTCATGTTTAGAGAGTTCAGATTGTGTTATTATTCATGTTGAGGAGGGTTCAGATTGTGTGATTATTCATGTTTAGACAGTTCAGATTAAGTGATTATTCATGTTCAGCAGAGTTCAGATTGTGTGATTATTCATGTTTATGAGAGTTCAGATTGTGTGATTATTCATGTTTTGGGAAAGTTCAGATTATGTGATTATTCATGTTTAGCAGAGTTCAGATTGTGTGATTAATCATGTTTAGGAGAGTTCAGATTGTGTGATTATTCATGTTCTAGGAAAGTTCAGATTGTGTGATTATTCATGTATAGGAGAGTTCAGATTGTGTTATTATTCATGTAGAGGAGAGTTCAGATTGTGTGATTATTCATGTTTAGGAGAGTTCAGATTGTGTGATTATTCATGTTTAGGAGAGTTCAGATTGAGTGATTATTCATGTTAGGAGGGTTCAGATTGTGTCATTATTCATGTAAGAGATTCAGATTGTGTGATTATTCATGTTTAGGAGAGTTCAGATTGTGTGATTATTCATGTTTTAGGAGAGTTCAGATTGTGTGATTATTCATGTTTAGGAGGGTTCAGATTGTGTGATTATTCATGTTTAGGAGATTTCAGATTGTGTGATTATTCATGTTTAGGAGAGTTCAGATTGTGTGATTATTCATGTTTAGGAATGTTCAGATTGTGTGATTATTCATGTTTAGGAATGTTCAGATTGTGTGATTATTCATGTTTTAGGAGAGCTCAGATTGTGTGATTATTCATGTTTAGTAGAGTTCAGATTGAGTTATTATTCATGTTTAGTAGAGTTCAGATTGAGTTATTATTCATGTTTAGGAGAGTTCAGATTGTGTCATTATTCATGTTTAGGAGAGTTCAGATTGTGTGATTATTCATGTTTTAGGAAAGTTAAGATTGTGTGATTATTCATGTATAGGAGAGTTCAGATTGTGTGATTAATCATGTTTAGGAGAGTTCAGATTGTGTGATTATTCATGTTTTAGGAAAGTTCAGATTGTGTGATTATTCATGTATAGGAGAGTTCAGATTGTGTTATTATTCATGTTTAGAGAGTTCAGATTTAGTGATTATTCATGTTTAGAGAGTTCAGATTGTGTGATTATTCATGTTTAGAGAGTTCAGATTAAGTGATTATTCATGTTTAGAGAGTTCAGATTGTGTTATTATTCATGTTGAGGAGGGTTCAGATTGTGTGATTATTCATGTTTGGAGAGATCAGATTGTGTGATTATTCATATTTAGGATAGTTCAGATTATGTGATTATTCATGTAGAGAAGGGTTCAGATTGTGTGATTATTCATGTTTAGAGAGTTCAGATTGTGTGATTATTCATGTTTAGGAGGGTTCAGATTGTCTGATTATTCATGTTTAGGAGAGTTCAGATTGTGTGATTATTCATGTAGAGGAGGGTTCAGATTGTGTGATTATTCATGTTTTAGGAGAGTTCAGATTCTGTGATTATTCATGTAGAGGAGAGTTCACATTGTGTGATAATTCATGTAGAGGAGAGTTCAGATTGAGTGATTATTCATGTAGAGGAGAGTTCAAATTGTGTGATTATTCATGTTTAGGAGAGTTCAGATTGTGTGATTATTCATGTTTCGGAGAGTTCAGATTGTGTGATTATTCATGTTTCGGAAAGTTCAGATTGTGTGATTATTCATGTTTAGGAGAGTTCAGATTGAATGATTATTCATGTTTAGGAGGGTTCAGATTGTGTGATTATTCATGTTAAGAGAGTTCAGATTGTGTGATTATTCATGTTTAGGAGGGTTCAGATTGTGTGATTATTCATGTTAAGAGAGTTCAGATTAAGTGATTATTCATGTTTTAGGAGAGTTCAGATTGTGTGATTATTCATGATTTAGGAGAGTTCAGATTGTGTGATTATTCATGTTTAGGAATGTTCAGATTGTGTGAGTATTCATGTTTTAGGAGAGCTCAGATTGTGTGATTATTCATGTTTAGTAGAGTTCAGATTGTGTCATTATTCATGTTTAGGAGAGTTCAGATTGTGTGATTATTCATGTTTTGGAGGGTTCAGATTGTGTGATTATTCATGTTTTAGGAGAGTTCAGATTGTGTGATTATTCATGTTTTGGAGGGTTCAGATTAAGTGATTATTCATGTTTAGCAGAGTTCAGATTGTGTGATTATTCATGTAGAGGAGAGTTCAGATTGTGTGATTATTCATGTAGAGTAGAGTTCAGATTGTGTGATTATTCATGTTTTGGGAGAGTTCAGATTGTGTGATTATTCATGTTTAGGAGGGTTCAGATTGTGTGATTATTCATGTTTAGGAGAGTTCACATTGTGTGATTATTCATGTAGAGGAGATTTCAGATTGAGTGATTATTCATGTTTAGGAGAGTTCAGATTGAGTGATTATTCATGTTTTGGAGGGTTCAGATTGTGTGATTATTCATGTTTTGGAGGGTTCAGATTGTGTGATTATTCATGTTTTAGCAGAGTTCAGATTGTGTGATTATTCATGTTTAGGAGAGTTCAGATTGTGTGATTATTCATGTAGAGAAGGGTTCAGATTGTGTGATTATTCATGTTTTAGGAGAGTTCAGATTGTGTGATTATTCATGTTTAGGAGGGTTCAGATTGTGTGATTATTCATGTTTAGAGAGTTCAGATTGTGTGATTATTCATGTTTAGGAGGGTTCAGATTGTGTGATTATTCATGTTTAGAGAGTTCAGATTGTGTGATTATTCATGTTTAGGAGAGTTCAGATTGTGTGATTATTCATGTTTAGAGAGTTCAGATTGTGTGATTATTCATGTTTAGAGAGTTCAGATTGTGTGATTATTCATGTTTAGGAGAGTTCAGATTATGTGATTATTCATGTAGAGAAGGGTTCAGATTGTGTGATTATTCATGTTTAGAGAGTTCAGATTGTGTGATTATTCATGTTTAGAGAGTTCAGATTGTGTGATTATTCATGTTTAGGAGAGTTCAGATTGTGTGATTATTCATGTTTAGAGAGTTCAGATTAAGTGATTATTCATGTTTAGAGAGTTCAGATTGTGTTATTATTCATGTTGAGGAGGGTTCAGATTGTGTGATTATTCATGTTTGGAGAGATCAGATTGTGTGATTATTCATGTTTAGGATAGTTCAGATTATGTGATTATTCATGTAGAGAAGGGTTCAGATTGTGTGATTATTCATGTTTAGAGAGTTCAGATTGTGTGATTATTCATGTTTAGGAGGGTTCAGATTGTCTGATTATTCATGTTTAGGAGAGTTCAGATTGTGTGATTATTCATGTAGAGGAGGGTTCAGATTGTGTGATTATTCATGTTTTAGGAGAGTTCAGATTCTGTGATTATTCATGTAGAGGAGAGTTCACATTGTGTGATAATTCATGTAGAGGAGAGTTCAGATTGAGTGATTATTCATGTAGAGGAGAGTTCAAATTGTGTGATTATTCATGTTTAGGAGAGTTCAGATTGTGTGATTATTCATGTTTAGGAGAGTTCAGATTGTGTGATTATTCATGTTTAGGAGAGTTCAGATTGTGTGATTATTCATGTTTAGGAGAGTTCAGATTGAATGATTATTCATGTTTAGGAGGGTTCAGATTGTGTGATTATTCATGTTAAGAGAGTTCAGATTGTGTGATTATTCATGTAGAGGAGAGTTCAGATTGTGTGATTATTCATGTTTAGAGAGTTCAGATTGTGTGATTATTCATGTTTTGGAGGGTTCAGATTGTGTGATTATTCATGTTTTGGAGAGTTCAGATTGTGTGATTATTCATGTTTTAGGAGAGTTCAGATTGAGTGATTATTCATCTTTTGGAGGGTTCAGATTGTGTGATTATTCAATTTTTGGAGAGTTCAGAATGTGTGATTATTCATGTAGAGGAGAGTTCAGATTGAGTGATTATTCATGTTTCGGAGAGTTCAGATTGTGTGATTATTCATGTAGAGGAGAGTTCAGATTGTGTGATTATTCATGTTTAGACAGTTCAGATTAAGTGATTATTCATGTTCAGCAGAGTTCAGATTGTGTGATTATTCATGTTTATGAGAGTTCAGATTGTGTGATTATTCATGTTTAGGAGCGTTCAGATTGTGTGATTATTCATGTAGAGGAGAGTTCAGATTGTGTGATTATTCATGTTCTAGGAAAGTTCAGATTGTGTGATTATTCATGTATAGGAGAGTTCAGATTGTGTTATTATTCATGTTTTGGAGAGTTCAGATTGTGTGATTATTCATGTTTAGGAGAGTTCAGATTGTGTGATTATTCATGTTTTAGGAGAGTTCAGATTGTGTGATTATTCATGTTTAGGAGAGTTCAGATTGTGTGATTATTCATGTTTAGAGAGTTCAGATTGTGTGATTATTCATGTTTAGGAGAGTTCAGATTGTGTGATTATTCATGTTTAGAGAGTTCAGATTGTGTGATTATTCATGTTTAGAGAGTTCAGATTGTGTGATTATTCATGTTTAGGAGAGTTCAGATTGTGTGATTATTCATGTAGAGAAGGGTTCAGATTGTGTGATTATTCATGTTTAGAGAGTTCAGATTGTGTGATTATTCATGTTTAGGAGAGTTCAGATTGTCTGATTATTCATGTTTAGGAGAGTTCAGATTGTGTGATTATTCATGTTTAGAGAGTTCAGATTAAGTGATTATTCATGTTTAGAGAGTTCAGATTGTGTTATTATTCATGTTGAGGAGGGTTCAGATTGTGTGATTATTCATGTTTGGAGAGATCAGATTGTGTGATTATTCATATTTAGGATAGTTCAGATTATGTGATTATTCATGTAGAGAAGGGTTCAGATTGTGTGATTATTCATGTTTAGAGAGTTCAGATTGTGTGATTATTCATGTTTAGGAGGGTTCAGATTGTCTGATTATTCATGTTTAGGAGAGTTCAGATTGTGTGATTATTCATGTAGAGGAGGGTTCAGATTGTGTGATTATTCATGTTTAGGAGAGTTCAGATTCTGTGATTATTCATGTAGAGGAGAGTTCACATTGTGTGATAATTCATGTATAGGAGAGTTCAGAT
>JACSYO010000820.1:0-15000 GCA_016806645.1 Ophiodon elongatus
GGAGACTTCTTATAGGAGACTTCTCATAGGAGACTTCTCATAGGAGACTTGTCATAGGAGACTTCTCATAGGAGACTTCTAATAAGAGACTTCTCATAGGAGACTTCTCATAATAGACTTCTCATAGGAGACTTCTCATAGGAGACTTGTAATAAGAGACTTCTCACAGGAGACTTGTCATAGGAGACTTCTCATAGGAGACATCTCATAGGAGACTTCTCATAATAGACTTCTCATAGGAAACTTCTCATAGGAGACTTCTCACAGGAGACTTCTCATAGGAGACTTCTCACAGGAGACTTCTTATAGGAGACTTCTCATAGGAGACTTGTCATAGGAGACTTCTCACAGGAGACTTGTCATAGGAGACTTCTCATAGGAGACTTCTCATAGGAGACATCTCATAGGAGACTTCTCATAGGAGACTTCTCATAGGAGACTTGTCATAGGAGACTTGTCATAGGAGACTTTTCATAGGAGACTTCTCATAATAGACTTCTCATAGGAGACTTCTCGTAGGAGACATCTCATAGGAGACTTCTCATAGGAGACTTCTCATAGGAGACTTCTCATAGGAGACTTGTCATAGGAGACTTTTCATAGGAGACTTCTCATAATAGACTTCTCATAGGAGACTTCTCGTAGGAGACTTCTCATAGGAGAGAGGAAGCTGGAGGCAGGCGGTCTGCTGTTGTC
The DNA here is from genome assembly GCA_016806645.1 of Ophiodon elongatus. Taxonomy (NCBI): domain Eukaryota; kingdom Metazoa; phylum Chordata; class Actinopteri; order Perciformes; family Hexagrammidae; genus Ophiodon; species Ophiodon elongatus. The sequence continues at coordinate 697 of JACSYO010000820.1, forward strand.
TGTTTGCAGTAATTATAATATCGTCTCATAATTAAAGAGGTAATGATTTATTGATGTTAATTAAAATGAGACACGGCAGCTTTGAAATGTTCGCTGCATATGTTATTTTTTTGTCTTTTGATGACCTTTTAATTGTCTCAGAACAACAACAACAACAAAAAAAAAAAAAAAAGCATGCAACGAATGGAAAACATGAGGCTGACATTTCACACACACACACACACACACACACACACACACACACACACGCACACACACACACACACACACACAGATCTGATGAGCCACCTTGAAGTAAGTCTTCCCACTTTGACACACACGCACCCTCGCCTGTCCTCCCAAATGGCCGTTTCTATGGCGACGGAGCCTTGATCAATACTCCGTCATTGGCTCTGATGGCCGGTCAGGGTCGGTCACACACACACACACACACACACACACACACACACACACACACACACGCACACACACTCACACGCGCGCACAAACAGGCATGGCGGTGAATAAGCACGGTCTCGCTAACTCGTTTGACAGATTGATTTAGCTCGGAACGTGCAGAGGTCACACACACACACAGACACACACACACACACACACACACCTTCCTACACACACACACACACACACACCTTCCTACACACACACACACACACAGTGCAGTTTATCAAAGCCTGCTGCGGTCAATACGAGGGGTAGAGCGAGGGGTCAACCCTCTTTAGCTGAAATCTTTCATCTTTTCTTTTATCTCTCCATCAGTTGGCTGATCTGTTGTTTTCTTCTTCGGCTCTTTGTTGTTGTTATTGTTGTTGTTGTTGTTGTTGTTGTTGTTCCTCTTCTCTTTCATTTGTCGGTTTCGGGTTTGTTTCCTTCGTCATCTTTAGATTCACATCTTGGATTAAATGTGTTTATGTGTTTTAGTAAGACAGGAATTTTAAAAAACCTGAAACTTGGATGGAATTTATTGTTTTGATTACATTCTTAATATTAATATTAATATTAAAATATTTAATATTATTGTTTTCCTCTTCGTCTCATCTCATTTTTATTTATAATTTTTTCTTTTTAAATAATTTATATTTTTCATTCATTTTTGTGTGTTTTTTTTTGCATATTCTCGTTTTTATTCTATTATTGAGATTTCCTGACGGCTTTTTGTATTTTATCCTCATTTTTCTGTGACGCAATCTGCATGAAAATGCAAAGGTGTGTTCTCTGTGATATGATTTTCAAATAACAGGACTTCAATTTGAGCGTTGATCTCCTGAGAAGTATAATTTAACCCTTTTCCCTCAGTTTTAATGCCCACCGTTTCCATTTAAATCATCTTTTATAAATATTAATACAAGCATCTATTCTTCTACCTGAACCAACGAGATTTAAAGTGACTTCATAGTGTAAATTAATTTTAATCTCAGTTGAAAAACACGCCTCTCTTTTTCGTTTTCTGCTTCAGTGTCACTTGTCTTTTTTGTATATTGCTCCATTAATCTACCCGTCTCTCCATCCATCTCCTGTCTCCCCCTTTACTCCCCCCTCCGTCTCCTGTCCTCCCCCAACTTGAGGTCAAATGATAATGTCACTACCTCTCCGTTGATTCTGCCCGTCTCTGTCTTCCTCCCTGTCTTCCTCTCTGTCTTCCTCCCTCTCTTCCTCTCTGTCTTCCTCCCTGTCTTCCTCCCTGTCTTCCTCTCTCTCTTCCTCTCTCTCTTCCTCTCTCTCTTCCTCCCTCTCTTCCTCCCTGTCTTCCTCCCTCTCTTCCTCTCTGTCTTCCTCCCTGTCTTCCTCTCTCTCTTCCTCCCTGTCTTCCTCCCTCTCTTCCTCTCTCTCTTCCTCTCTCTCTTCCTCCCTGTCTTCCTCCCTGTCTTCCTCTCTGTCTTCCTCCCTGTCTTCCTCTCTCTCTTCCTCCCTCTCTTCCTCCCTGTCTTCCTCTCTCTCTTCCTCCCTCTCTTCCTCCCTGTCTTCCTCTCTCTCTTCCTCCCTGTCTTCCTCTCTCTCTTCCTCCCTCTCTTCCTCCCTGTCTTCCTCTCTCTCTTCCTCCCTGTCTTCCTCCCTGTCTTCCTCTCTCTCTTCCTCCCTGTCTTCCTCTCTGTCTTCCTCTCTGTCTTCCTCCCTGTCTTCCTCTCTGTCTTCCTCCCTGTCTTCCTCTCTCTTCCTCCTGTCTTCCTCCTGTCTTCCTCTCTCTCTTCCTCTCCTGTCTTCCTCCCTGTCTTCCTCCCTCTCTTCCTCCCTGTCTTCCTCCCTCTCTTCCTCTCTTCCTCCTGTCTTCCTCCTGTCTTCCTCTCTCTTCCTCCCTGTCTTCCTCCTGTCTTCCTCTCTGTCTTCCTCCCTGTCTTCCTCTCTGTCTTCCTCCCTGTCTTCCTCTCTGTCTTCCTCCCTCTCTTCCTCTCTGTCTTCCTCCCTGTCTTCCTCCCTGTCTTCCTCCCTCTCTTCCTCCCTGTCTTCCTCCCTCTCTTCCTCCCTCTCTTCCTCCCTGTCTTCCTCCCTCTCTTCCTCCCTGTCTTCCTCTCTGTCTTCCTCCCTCTCTTCCTCCCTGTCTTCCTCCCTGTCTCCCTCCCTGTCTTCCTCTCTCTCTTCCTCCCTCTCTTCCTCCCTCTCTTCCTCCCTCTCTTTAATATTTTTTGTCTATCTATCTCCTTCTTGATTTATATTTATTGACATCTCTATCTCTGTCTTCATGTCTCTGTCTTTATTTACATCTGTCTGTCTTTCATTCTTTACTTCTCTTTCTTTCTTTCCGTCTGTCTTCATCTCCTCTGTCCTGCCTGTCTCTGTCTTTCTTTCCGTCTCTTTTTCCGTCTGCGTCCGTCTTTATTTACGTCTTTCTCTCTCTTTATTTACATCCGTCTGTCTCCTTTATTATTTATATGTCTTTACATCCTTAAGTCTCTCTTTCTGTCTCTCCGTCTCTCTTTACATCTGTCTGTCTTTCATTCATCCTCTCTCTCTCTCTCTTTTTTCTTTCTGTCTTTCTTTAAATCTCTTTTTTCCTGCCTGTCTCTCTCTACATCTTTATCTCCGTCTCTCTCTGTTTTCTGTCTGTCTCCCCCCCTGACTGTCTGTTTTCTGTCCCCCCCCTCCCTCTCTCCCCCCCCTCCCTCACCCAACGCCTCTCTTCCGTCATAAATCGTGGAAGACGTCCATCCCCTCCCTGTCTCCCTCTTTTACTGTGTGTGTCTTTACTCTTTGTTTGTAGCAGAAGAAGAAGAACAATCTATTCTTTTTAAAGAGACACCAGAGAAATGGGATATATGTCCACACACACACACACACACACACACACACACGCACACACGCACACACGCACACACGCACACACACACACACACACAGGAGCATCATAATCATGGACGCTCACGGACTCACGGAGTGAACGAGAGACAGATAGATAGATAGAGAGAAGGAGAGAGAGAGAGAGATGGATGTTTACTTTCCTCTGGGCTTCCGCCTCTTTGATTGGACAGATGAATGACTTCATTGTGTGTGTGTGTGTGTGTGTGTGTGTGTGTGTGTGTGTGTGTGTGTTTCCTCCTCTCTCTTCTTCTGCCTTCTTTTTTTTGTTGACAAGAGCGTGAAAAGATGGAGAGACAGAGAAGAAGACGGACGTGGAGAGAGAGAGAGACTAATAATAAGTATCGATTGATAAAAAAGGAAGTAGAGCGAAAATAATAAGAGGAAAAATAAAAATCACCCTAAAACGCAGAATGGAGGAAACCAGAGATGAACCGATGACACCGCTCCTCTCGTTTGATTTATCTATTATCTTTCTCTTCTTATTGTAATCATCTGTCTACGCCTCCTCCTTCTCCTTCTCTCCATCCATCCATCTCTCAATCACCTCACACTGGATGTTGTAGTATTCCTCTCCTCCATCCATCAGGGTATCCTTCTCTCCGTCAGGTGTCAGGGATCTGTCATCCACACAAGATGGATCAATCACGGCTCCTTCCTCCTTCTTACTGTCTCCACCCCTCCATCCATCCCTCCATCCATCCCTCCCTCCATCCATCCCTCCATCCACCCCTCCATCCATCCCTCCATCCATCCCTCCCTCCATCCCTCCATCCATTCCTCCATCCATCCCTCCATCCACCCCTCCATCCATCCCTCCATCCAACTAACAATCCAACTAGCAATCCCTCCATCATCCACCCCTCATCCATCCATCCTTCCCCCATCCAGCCAGTCATCCATCCATCCATCCATCCTCTCTCCACCCATCCCTCCATCCATCCTCCCACAATCCTTCTATCCATCCATCCAACTATCAATCACTCCATCATCATCTTTCCATCCATCCATCCTCCCATCCTCCCACAACCCATCCATCCACCCATCCACCCATCATCCCACAATCAATCCCTCCATTCTTTCCATCCATCCATCCATCCAACTATCAATCCTCTCTTTAGATCCATATCATGCATCCATCAGTGTATCATTCCATCCATCTATCAATTCAGACTTGTATCTTTCCACCCATCTCTGTTTTCTGTCCATCCATGGTCCTATTAATCCATCTATCATTCCACACATCCATCCCTTTATTCATCCATCTCTTTCTCACATATATATATATATATATATAAGTATATATATATATATATATATATATATATATATATATATATATATCCGTCCATCCAACCATCAGCTACTCTCTCTCTCTTTCTCTAGAGAGGAACAGGTGTGCTACGGGACAAGAGACAAAAACACTCCTGCATTTTTAACCAGCACCTATTAAATATTAAACACTGCACACACACACACACACACACACACACGCACACACACACACACACACACACACACACACACACACACACACAGAGGGGGCGACACACAATCGCTGACGAGACAAGTTATACAGGTCGATGGGCTAACGTGTGTCTGCATGTCTGTCTGTGTGTGTGTGTGTGTGTGTGTGTGTGTGTGTGTGTGTGTGTGTGTGTGTGTGTGTGTGTGTGTGTGTGTGTGTGCGTGATGGCTTTAAGCGTCATTACCTTACTTCCTAGGCATGCGGGCACACTCTCACACACACACACACACAGACAGAGGCAGGGATAATTCATACACAGTGCTCTCACGTGTTAGCATTTAAGAGGTAAAACTATAACAGACTCCATGTTCTCTTTCTCTCTCTGTCCCCTCTCCCCCCCCTCCCCCTTCTCCCTCCCTCCTCCCACCGTCTCTTTGAAGTGCGCCATAACAAACTATAACAACAGGAAGTTTTCAATGCGCCACATTGAGAAGGAATGTCACATATGGTATGAGGGAGGCTGGGAGGGAGACATGAACAGATAGATATGCAGACGGACAGAAGGACGGATATTAAGATTAAAAAGTGCTTCAAAAGAGGAAAAAGGTCATGAAATTGACAAGAAACTCTAATTGTGGACACATCGCGTCGACTTCGCCTGCAAACATTATCTCTAAATACAATAACCAAGTCACCAGAGAATTAGCGCTAGCTCAGGATGCTACAGCTAAACCCAAAAAAAGTCCCCACAAAAGTCAGAATTCAAAGTTTGTCCAACACGTTGGTTTATGACCAAATACTTGTCTTTAGCATTCGGTGCTTTTTGGTGAATGTCAGCATGATAACGCGTTAACGCTGTGCTTGATTGGTCAATAGGCGTCAAGAGCGTGGACTCTATATTAAGATGGACACGAGTCTTTGTTGTGGATGAAGTTGTTAAAGTTAACTCATTTAGCGTCTGGCTAGTTAGCTAGCTAGCTTATTAAATCCACCGTGCTTTCGTGCTACGCTGCACGGTATTTTTTACAGAAAATGAGCCGAACAAAGTTGTCAATCATCTGTTGATAGCAACATGCTTTCCCACGCTGTGACAAGAGTGCGTGGATGAAGCATTACGTTTTTTTTTTTTATTTAAATAATTTAGCGGATGGCTAATTAGCTAGCTAGCTAGCTTACTAATTCCACCGTGCTTTTGTGCAACAATGTTTACAGAACAAAGTTAACTCTCATTCGGCCTCAGCAATGTGTTTTCTTACGCTGTGACAAGATCGCGTGGATGAAGCATTACGTTTTTTTTTTATTTAAATCATTTAGCGGCTGGCTAATTAGATAGCTAGCGAGCTCACTAATTCCACCGATATCGAGCGTGCACTGCCTCTGCCATAAATCCCCTCAGATTCAGGCGGCAAACTACTTGGTTGTGTTTCGGTAAAGATCAGAGCGCTCTCCCGTGCTAGCCAATCACAGCACAGAAGTCACAGCCAATCAGAGCACAGTAGGGGCGGGACTAAGCGGATTTCTGGCGTCCGCATTTCACCCCAAAAGGAGTCGCGGCTTGAACCCGCTGGTGGCTTCGCTAACCGGCGAGCGAGCAGCCGAGTGTCTCACTGGGTTGATCTTTGCTCGGAGGAGAGAGATGAAGAGGGAGAGACGGCAGAGAAGGAGGGATGAGAGTAATGAGGAGAGACGTGTGACACATGAAGGAGGGAGGGAGGCAGGAGGAAGGGAGGGAGGAGGAGGGAGGGTGGTGGAAAATGAAGAAGGGCAGTAAAGGAAAGAAAGAAAGACTTGCCCCGACCATCCGATCAATTCCATCCCCCCCTTTTCTTTTTCCCTCCTCCATCCCTCCATCTCTCCTCAACTGTAGTTAATGTTCTGCCCCTCCGACTCTTCATTCTTCACCTCCATCCATCCCTCCCTCTTCTTCTTCTTCTTCTACCTGTCCTTTCCTCCCTCCCCTCTCTCTATCAATCTCCCCCCCCCCCTCCCTCCCCATCTCCCTCCCTCTCTGCAGTTAAGTCAGTGTAATGTAAATGATGTGCCATCGATCGCCCCTGACAGTGCAAGGACGCTCACCTCTTCTCCTCCTCCTCTTCTTCTTCATCGTGCTGTCATCTCTCTCTCTTTCACACCCCTCCCCCCTCCTCCCCCCTCTCTCTCTCCTCGGCTGCTCTTCCCTCTAACATCTTTTATCTCTCTCTCCCTCGCTCGCCCGCTGCCTCCCACGCCTGTCATCTTTCATCTCTCCCTCTCCCTTCATTTTTACTCTCTCCCTCTTTCACCGACCATCATTTATGTCTCTCTCTCTCTCCCCCCTCCATTGTTCTGTCGGAGCATCTGCTCTCTCTCTTCCTACCTATACCCTCTTTTATCTCTCTCTCTCTCTCTCTCTCTCTCTCTCTCTCTCTCTCTCTCTCTCTCTCTCGTCCATCTTTAACCTGCTGGCGTCGCTTAAAGGAACAAAGACCACCTTTTTCTTTCTTTTTTTTTTTTTTTTACAATAAAGAGTCTCAACTCGGGTCCTATTAAATACTACTACAATACTTCTAACTCAATTGGCCAAATATACTTTGGTTAAAGTTAAGGAAAGCGTCCTGATTTCAGCTGAGGAAGAAGAAGAAGAAGTAACTAGTCTCAAGTTTTCATTATTTAACCGTCTCCTTATTCGATGTATCCTCATGATGATGTTTTTTTTTTTTTTTTTTAGCCCTTTTTTGGTTTTTACACTTCCTGGTTTATCATTTTGTGGGATATCTACGATTGATAAGTTTTCGGCGGTATATCTATGAACGCTGGCGGAGAGACGCCTCTTTTCCACTCTGGTTTCCCTCCAAAAAAATTACATTCCATACCACAAAAAAGTTATGTTTCAAGGTAAACGTATATTCTCAAAAGCTCCACGTAGGAAGGAGGTCGGGGTGGATGGAAGTTAAAGAAAAACAGGACTTATTAAATCTGTAACTTTAATAACGTAACAAACGTGTTTATAACTGAAAATGTGCTCCCCTCGTTATTAAGAATGCAGTTTATTCTTACGGGAAAATAATGTTGCCTTATTCATACGGAGATAATAATTTCACTTTTTAACAATTATCTTGATAATATTCAGCCACAACACATTCCAGAGTATTACACAAAAAATACAGTCATACATACATATATATATATATATATATATATATATATATATATATATATATATAAATATATATATATAATATATGATGACGTCAGAGGAAACGATTTAACCGCCTGAATAAATGTAATATTTGTTTTTATACGCTTGTTTTTCTCTGCAACCGAAAATTTGCTGAAATTAAACCAGCAGCAAATAAAAATGCAAAAAAACTCCACTGCAAAATATGAAAGTTTTGGATTCGGTGTCATTAGAGGTAGATTAAATATATATATATATAAAAATATAAAAATATAAAGCGTTTTGGTCTGAAAAGACCTTTGCAGTAAAAAAAATTTAAGAAATGAAATTATAAAACACAAAATAAAATAACATAAAGTAAAAGAACAAATATAAGAGATCAAATATGAATACAGATATTCTTTAATACGCTGCAGCGATGCGCATTATTGCTCATATTTCACCGTGTTATCCTCACAACTCTGGCATAAATAAATTGTATTGTGTAAAAAAATATATACAATTACAGTCACAACTAATATATTTAATAAAATAAAATGTAATATTTAATGATAGTTGTATTAAAACTACTAATTTGTTGTATTTACTGAATCATGTACTTTAATATAGAAAACAGAAAAATGTATATAAATTAATTATTATTAGGATTATTATCAGCTTATCACTGTGTTTCTAATTAAATTTAGATATTTGCTTCTTCATATTTTCTTATACGTCGTCCTCTGATTCTTCTTCTCTGTCCTCTGTTTTCTCTCTCTCATCTCTCTTGTCACTCCTCGTCCTCCTTTGTTTCCTCCTTCTTCCTCTCGCTCCCTCTTTCCTTTCTCCTTATCCAAATAGAGGACACAGACAATCCAATAAACGCCCACGCTCTCAACAGCTGGAGTGTGTGTGTGTGTGTGTGTGTGTGTGTGTGTGTGTGTGTGTGTGTGTGTGTGTGCGCGCGTGTGTCTGTGAAGCGACGAGTCAGCAGAAAACAAGGATGACACCCTCAGCGCCGGACAGGAATGTCACCAAAAAAAAAAAAGAGAGAAAAAAAAGAAAGAGAGATGAAGAAATAAAGGGAGAGAGAGAGAGAGAGACAGATGGGAGAGAGCGAGAGAGGAAGGACGTGAGGAAGGAGAGACGGAGAGGAAGAGGAGAAGAAGAAGAAGAAGAAGAAGAAGAAAACTCTGGGGACTTAGAATGACACATGCAGTATTACTCACCGTCCCCATACATCACACACACACACACACACACACACACACACACACACGCATGTAGATACACACACACACACACACACACACACACACACTCTGAATCCATCTCTTGAGCACAAACAAACACACAAGGACACTAAAAACCTAAAAGACAAACCTGCTCACTTTCTCCCTTTTTTTAAGCTTTATAGGAGCGGACGAGAACATTTTGCTTTTCAAAATAAAAATAGTTATTTTACCAGAAATCGTCTGTTTTACCAGAAATCGCCTGTTTTCTGCGTGACGACTCTCTGCAATCATTTTGTTTATCGCAAGTTATTTGTCGGCGTCACCGGGCTTTTAGGTCTGCATCCAAATCCGGCTATCCAAAATACAAAAATCCAAAAATACCAAATCCCAAAAATGCTAATTTTACACGTGATTTCGTCGACTGTTGTTGGTGCATCGAGATGAAGAGCGAGCGGCGTTGACTCTTCTGGTGTGGAAGAAGAGGGTTCAAGAGCTCCACTCAAACCTAAAAAAATATATGATGTAAATACCATACTTCTGTTTTGTTTTATGTCTGTATGTGGACGACAACAAGTGGAAGGAAAACGCACTGATACACAGAACCTTTGTGTTTGAAGGCAACTGTATAAATTATTGGAAAAGTAAAAACTATTATATATATATATATATATATATATAATTATATATACAAATATATTTAAATATATATAAAATATATATATAAATATATATATAATTATATATATATATGATTATATATATATAATTATATGTATAAATATATATATGTATAAATATATATATATATATATATATATATATATTTATATTTATATTTATATATATATATATACCTTAGACACAAATATTAAAACAAAGAAAATATTAAATCAAATGGTACCGGTTTCAAAAACTGTATTTTCTGAGGAAAAGTCAGGAAATTTATACCTTCAATAACCTGTTTTCCTGTTGTTGTTTTTTTGGTATGTTAAACTTGTTAGTAAACATTTGCTTATTTACACATCCAGCCGTTAGAGAGCAACATTATTATTCATTGGTTCGTGTCACCTGATGAATGCGAGTCAGATATTCTCTCTCTTTTAGCTCCGTCTTTGGTCTCCACCCCCTCCTGATCTGAGACGTGTGTCTCTCTGGCCGCTTAACGCTCCAGTAAAGGAACATAAAAACAAATGAGGGGATCAGAGCTCACGTCTCAAAGGGTTTTAATTGACAACTCGTTTTGTGGACTTAAAACGAGCGCTGGTGGGGATCAAACCACCGGGCTGAGACCACTTGAGTAGCTGGACTTTCAAAGCGTAATCGGTGGGTTAGTTTGTGGCGTGAAAGCAAAGCAGGTCAATGGTCGTCTTCAAAAGATGAACTACTAATAAACTAGAGCTGCACAGTGAACTAAACAAATGGCATTAAAATCTCAACATGGCCGACTGCAAATTTTCCAAAAACCTTTTAAATGAAATACTGCGGCGTTGCAGACACGCCCATAAAAATGGGAATTACGACGTAAAATATGACCATTTCCTCTAATATCGCAAATTATATCGCAAATACCAGTCAAATAATCCCAACCGGCCCCCTCTATGATTAATCTGACATTTGTTGTCGTAGACGACTAAGATTTCTTGAGTGGATTCGTCATGGCTTCATGCAGAGTGACTCATCTCCGTTAAACACAACATTTAAAAGTGCTTGTGAGTGTTAGAGGAAGCCATCTTGGTCCATTAAAAAGCCGTTTCACAGTAATAATAATAAGAAGAAGAAGAAGCTGCTTTCTCCTCGTCGTTTTCATCCCCAGAACACGAACTTGAACAAAATGAAAAGGCATTCTGTTTCTCCTTCGACCGGAAAACCGAGCCCCAGGCGTGAACCAGAGCTTTACCCTCGTGATTCAGCCCCTCCTCGTCACCAGGAGGGGGCGGTAACGCGTCTGTTCTTCGCCGACGTGAAAGAACGAAGAAGAAGTTTCGACTGTTTTTCAAAATCGATTGTTTCAGCGTGAAGCGTTCAAGTGTGAAGGAAACCTTGTTTGACACGTAAACTGGTTTTTTTTTTCTAAATTGAACTGCACATGGTCTAAATCCAAGTCAACACACACACACACACACACACAGACACACACACACACACACACACACACACACACAGACTCAGGAGGTAAGCCTGGATCCAACAGTAAGTCCAGTTTTATGACTAGTGTATAACACCAACAGCTGAATCAATATTAGTTTACACTGGGTCACAGTGGACACACACACTCTCTCACACACACACACACACACACACACTCTCTCACACACACACACACACACACACACACACACACACACACACACACACACACACAAACACACAGCTCTTTCCTTTCATAAACACACACATTGAATCTCCCAGAATATATTATTATTGCAGATTCACACACACACACACACACACACACACACACACACACACACACACACACACACACATACACAAAGAGAGAGAGATTAGCTTTTATTCTATTACACCCTCGTGGTAGGTCGGCTTGGCCATGTAAGGAAACACACACACACACACACACACACACACACACACACAGCTAGCCATTATAAAAGTGATAACATTAATGTAATAAAACACACACACACTGAGCTGGTTATTATAAAAAATGATAAACATTCAAAGAGTTGTAAAGTTTTACAGAGATGAACTAACACATCAACTTTATTAACGGCCGACTGTCCTCGTTCTCAGGCTCTGGTTTATTTTTTTAACACGCCCATTTAAACCATTTTAATTCCCCCTTATGCGGAGTCAGAGACATTAAACTGCTTTTATTACGACAAAGTGACTTTAAGTAAAGAGTTTCAGAGTCGGCGTCTCAGCAGGAAGAGGAAGTCACAGCTCTTATTGGAGACGGGAAAAGGTTGAGGGTTTCATTTCAGAGACGGAGAGGGGTTTATCATCAGCATAACGCTCGATACCTCTCATTTTACGTCCTCGCTTTAAGGCTGGCTGTGGAAATATTGCAACATCATCGTTAATCCAAAACTTCGACGATTCATCGATAAGTCGACTATTCAAATATTCGCTGATTTGATAATGGATTAAAAAGGTTTATCAAGGAGAAAACTCTGATTCAGCTTCTTCAGTGTGAACGTCTTTACTCCTGAATATCTCGGATATTGTGGCGAAAACAAGACATTTGAAGACGTCGTCTTGGCCTTTTGGGGGGAAAACGCCATGTTTTGGAGCCAAAGAGTCCAACAGGACGTACAACCGGAGTCCCACAGCGTCGCTGTTGTTTCGCAACTTACGTAAGCAACGTTTTCTTCTGTCACGCTTTCGAAGGAACGAATTCATTTAAAGCCCCAAAATGTTTTTACACAACTTTGTCGTCGGCCGTCACGTGTGAGATGAAGTTTTACTGACGTCATTCGTGTTCTTCTAGTCGACGATCTCTGATGACGTCACGTTGTAAACAACCAAAACGAATGGAGGCTCCATTCCGCTGCATGGCGATGCGTTCAGGCTCTGCTCGGTGAACACGAGTACCGGCTGAAGGTAAATTATAACGTTATCGCGATGGGTTCAAATGTAATCACGTAAAATGTAGTTGTTGGTGAGAAACTCAAATAAATTCAGATGTTTTCACATATAATATAAAATAGATATTAGAGATGAATTATGAGCTGTTTAGCTTCCCAACGCTAGCTCTAAGCACATTATTACACATCATTAACACTACTAATGACCAGATTTGTTTTAATCCATAAAAATACAATCTTTTATTTCTTTATCATATGAATTGTGTGTTTTTATGAAGAAAACAAAACACTATAAATGACTTCAAAGTGGTTGAAAAGCTCCTGAGCCTCGTAGAATCTTGTTTACTTATTTTATTTCATCTGAATCAACATTTTGCCAATTTGAATGTCAAGTTCGGCATCTTGTTTTTTATTTTTTTTTACATTTAGCATCTGAGAACTTCTTTTGTGTTTCTTAAAGCGTCAAAAGAAAGTACAGTTATGATATTGGTACTAATATTCCCACTATTAGTGACAATGTTTTAGGAGTTAATATTACGGTCTTCCTCTGATCTTAAATCAAATGTCACAGAATCTGACCCAACCGAGTTGAGCAACAGCCAAAAACCTCCTTTCATATAAAGGTTAAACATTAAACATCAAGTCCCATTAGTGACCTTTAATGACCTCTGATTGGGATCAGACGTCTCCGGCAAAGGCGACAACCGTAGCGTCGCCTCCAGCTACGGAGGCCCGAAGATGCCAAAAACAATACAATCACATCTCCCCCAACAGAGAGCGAGAAGTCGGCCTGCTAATTAGAGCGCAGCTCCCAGAGAGGAGGCGATACGTCACCGCGGTAACTACTGGAACAATAAAACTGCTTCGTCGTTTGCTTTTCTTTTTCTAGCTTTTCGTCCCTCCGTAGGTTAAATATCCAGCTGAAAGCGTAGCCACGAAAACAGAAAATTATTGACCCGCTCTCATCGATCGGCGGCCTCCAGCAGAGGTATCGCGGACCTCCTGCCTCCTCCCTGCCTCCTCCCGGACGCACAAACATCTCGCTGTGTTTCGTTACCGTTAGCGACCCGTTGGATTCGACTCCGGCGGAGGAAACCCGGAGGCCCGGTTAGCCGCGTCGACGAGGACCCGCTTCACCGGGCCGGCGGTGGGATTTGGTTACACACACACAACGTCGCTTTATGAGGCCGTTAACTCGCTTATCAGCTGGTCAATGAGGAGAGAGAGAAAGAGAGAGAGACAGAGACAGAGAGAGAGAGAGAGAGAGAGAGAGAGAGAGAGGGAGAGAGAGAGAGAGAGAGAGAGAGAGAGAGAGAGAGAGAGAGAGAGACAGAGGGAGAGAGAGAGAGAGACAGAGAGAGAGAGAGAGAAAGAAAGAGAGAGAGAGAAAGAGAGACAGAGAGAGAGAGAGAGAGAAAAAGAGAAAGAGAGAGAGAGAGCGAGAGAGCCAGAGAGAGAGAGAGAGAGAGAGAGAAAAAGAAAGAGAGAGACGCTGAAAAGTACGCTGAGTTACCTTTTAGATAGTTTGCTTATCACTGGATTACTTTGATTCAGAAAGAAAACTTTAAAAAAAAATTCTCAGGAAAGTTTCTTTGAATTCGAAGCAGATTTGTGGACGTTTTTGCAGACAAA
>JACSYO010000820.1:22500-27500 GCA_016806645.1 Ophiodon elongatus
AGAGAGAGGGCGAGCAAGATGAAGAGAAAGAGGTGGGGGAGGGGGAGACACAGAAAGAGAAAGAAACAGACACCAAATTCATTGTTTTCATTGTCTAATTCGAACCACAGAGAGAGGGAGAGGATGGAGGGATGGGGGAGGAGGGAGGGAGGGAGGGAAGGAGGGAGGGAGGGAGGCGGAGAGGAAGAGAGGAAAAACGAGGAGGAACATGAGACGAGTTGAGAGAGATTCACACACATTCCTGTTTCGGACTGAAGTTTGAGACCGAGAATGAAATGATCTGAGGAAAAACAAAAAAAGTGAAGTTTTTTTCTTCTTTTTTTTTTTCTCTTATATTGTAAAAGGGTTCATCTTCAGAGCGGCCGAACTCTGATTTCAACTTGCGGGACGTTTTTTTCCATCCCGAGTGTTTACTTACACTCCAGTTATTCAATTATAAGCACATTAAGGCCTTGTTATTGTGACTGTCGCGTAAACACCTTAACCGGCTGATGGTTCTGGATTCAGAGCTGCAGACACAATCAGACTTCTGAGTACCAATCACATGACCTGATCACCTGATCACCTGATCACATGACCTGATCACCTGATCACCTGATCACCTGATCACCTGATGACATGACCTGATCACCTGATCACCTGATCACATGACCTGATCACCTGATCACCTGATCACATTACTTGATCACCTGACCTGATCACCTGATCACATGACCTGATCACCTGATCACCTGACCTGATCACCTGACCTGATCACCTGATTACCTGATTACCTGATCACCTGACCTGATCACCTGACCTGATCACCTGATCACCTGACCTGATCACCTGACCTGAAACACGTCGTGAGAGGAAACGCAGGTAAACTCCAGGGAACTCGTAACTAAGACGACACAGCTGATTGTCGGATGTTTCAGCTGCTGCTGGTCGTTCTTATTTGGAAAAAGAAAAATGGGTGTAAATGGTGAGAAAATGGAAACAACCGTAAATGGTGACGTGCTCTGAAATATTTTATAATCCCATTCAACGTCAGAGCCACCGTCACAATCAATATTTGACTTTTTTTTTCACTTCTTCACGGAAAACAGTTTTTGATGGATGTCAATGTACGTTTTTGGGGGGAAATTTTTTTTGGCGGGCTAGTTAGCAACACAACTATAATAATATATATAATCACAGTCCACACCGTTGTTCAATGTTGAAAGGAATTCAAATTCATCAATTTTATCTCTATTGGATGGAAATAGTTGTTGGTAGAACTGCATGGTAATGGAAAAGGAAATAATACAAATTTTCAGCGATATACCACTGTTTCGTTTTGTTAGTTAATTTAATTTAATATTATTATTCTATTCTATTTGTTGTATATATTGTGCATTTTTCTTATATTTTCTTATTATTATTCTATCTGTTGTATATATTGTGCATTTTTCTTATTTTTCTTATTATTATTATATTCTATTTTTTTTATATATTGTTCTTACCTGTATGTAAAAATGCTGCTGTAGTGGAAAAAAATTCCCTAGCGGGATTAATAAAGTATCTATCTATTTATCTATATATATGTATATATATACGTTGCGATATGAAAAAATACAGGAACCGTCACCAGATGAGAACAAGGGATCTGTTTCTGCTCAACATTATCTTCTAATACCAAAATACTTCCATACGACCAACGTTTATTTTTACAAAACAAAATCCCCAAATGTTCCTCGTTCGTTTTGGCTCATGGTCGTCAACTAGTTTTGGTAGTTCGATGAAGTGAATTATTATTATTATCATTATTATTATTATTATTATTGTTATGTCCCATCGGACCAACTTCAGATATACCATGCAGCCCTATTGTAACGCCATTGCACGTTTGATTTTCAGCGTGCTTAGCTTAAACGGTAATAGTGCGCACTAATAGGCAAAAATATGACTTTGTTATGATTTATTGGTCCTTTTTTCCCCTGTAATTCTATTGTTAAGTGTTCATGTTTTGTGTAGTTGTCTGGGTTCTCTTGTTATGCTGTACGCTTATATACAGTGTATATATAAACGTCCAAATTAGCTGACGCTGTAAATATTACACGTGGGACACTGGTCGATGCTCTGTAATTGTACCCATAAAAACAAACATGGCTGAAATTGGACTCCTTGGTGAGGGACATGAATTGAAACCGAACCTCTGTTGATTGTGAATAAGCGACAGCGTTTTAACAACCCGTTGAAGTCAGCGAGGGAATGCATGTTTGATACTCGATCAATATCGCTTTAAGTTTGAAATCTGAGTAAGCATGTCCCACTTAATAAAGATGGACTCCTTGTCAATACTTCAGATTACTCTTGGGTTTTTTTCTACATGCACACTTTAGTAACAGGTGAAAGTTACTCACAAGATAGAGTCTGGGACCCGAAAGCAACTCGCAGGCATCGGTCCAGCCGGTTTCCCGATGACCGGCGGTTGCTCTGTCTCTTGCCCGGGTCCCAGGCCGAGGCTAAATTTACTCAGTGTGGGTTACATGCTGGAAAAAAGGTTAAGAGCTCCTGATATAGGCTGAATAAACACACATGGCCTTTATTTCTGCTAAAAGTGCACTGACTCTTTTTAAGAATGGTGCTGTATTTATCCAGGAAAATGTTTCATGAGCATGTTTACGCTCATTTTTAATGACTTCCTGTTGCACATTCTCACACTCCCACACATTCACATTCACAGCCACAGTGTGCTGTTGCTGCTACACTACACACTGTACTATAAGATAGGAGGTCACTGCCTTGATCCAAGGCAAACCGGGTCTGTAATATTTTTAGTTGTTCCAGACTCAGTCCTTGGTTTTGGAGACAAGGGTCAAAAATGCAAACCATAAAACGACTGCAAGTAGGGTCCATATTACACAGTATTAAAACTGGAGCCATGAAACAACTGTAACTAGGGTCCATATTACACAGTATTAAAACTGTAGCCATAGAACGACTGTAGCTAGGGTCAATGCTAAACTGTAGCTATAGAACGATTGTAGCTAGGGTCAATGCTACACTGTAGCCATAGAATGACTGTAGCTAGGGTCAATGCTACACTGTAGCCATAGAACGACTGTAGCTAGGGTCAATGCTACACTGTAGCTATAGAATGACTGTAACTAGGGTCCATGCTACACTGTAGCCATAGAATGACTGTAGCTAGGGTCCATGCTACACTGTAGCCATAGAATGACTGTAGCTAGGGTCAATGCTACACTGTAGCCATAGAATGACTGTAGCTATGGTCAATGCTACACTGTAGCCATAGAATGACTGTAGCTATGGTCCATGTTACACACAAAAAAAACACTGCATCACAACTGTAACCATAGAAACAATTGAAGTTAGGGTCTTATATGCAAGTAAATACACTGGCATTGCCTCAAAAAGTACCCAAAGTACTGTAATATAATATTGGAATAAACTTGGAAAGAGATGGGTGTCCGTCTGCTACAGCTGAACGTTGCCATCTTTTTGCCTTATGTGTGTGCACAGATGTTCTTAAATATTTAAGAGCATGTGAACTGTCACTTACAAAATACATCCATTTATCTAAGAATCAATAGCGTTAAAACCCCCGAAAAAGACAAATATTTACAATACAACTGCTAAACAGAAAATAAATGGGGGCGCAAACAGCACGGGATGAAAGGGTAATAATCTAGAGGAACAACGAGAGAAAAATAAAAAGAGCAGAATCATATAATTTAATTGTGACCAAATAAAATAGTAAAATATTGCATTCAAATTCTGTCTGGGTGTCTTTTTCTAACAAAACACACATCTCTCTCTCTTTCAAACACACACACACACACACACACACACACACACACACACACACACACACACACACACACACAGTATAGTTGTTGCTTACATAGACGCTCTCTCTGTCCTGTAAACTGCAATAAACCCAAACACACACACACAGACACACCGTAAATCTCACCATAATACGCCCTCTGAGTGTATGTGTGTGTGTGTTTATGTGTGTTTGTGCGCCTGTGTGTGTGTGTGTGTGTGTGTGTGTGTGCGTGCGTGTGTTTTATAGGTGTTGTAAATTTGGCTGCCGGCGTTGTTTTTATCAGCATATTCGCAAGCTGTTTAGCCAACGGTGCAGATGTCACTGTTACGACCACACACACACACAACACAACACAACAAGCAACACACACATAAAGATGTGGAGAGAGAGAAACATGTGCACACACACACACACAGACACAGCATTTGACACTGTTTATACAGTGTGGTATGTGTGGATAATCCTATCTAAATTCACCTTTTTTTTTTTTTCGCCCCTTGAGAATCTGATAAGCCTTAGTCAGCACACACACACACACACACACACACACACACACACACACACACACACACACACACACACACACACACACACACACACACAAATGCTAATAAAGCCAGGTCCTTATTTACCTGGAGGTGCGGCGATCACACTCAAGGGCCAAAAGTATGTGGACACAGGTTTTTAAAAACTCTTTAAATGACAATATTTATCTAAAATAATGTGTTGATGTTGAGCAGTTAGACCCTAAAACAGAGGAAGTAGTTGCTGCTTTGTACAATAATAAAAAAAAACGGAGATATTGCAACTATATATTCAGTTAACGATGACATAAAAACAGAGAAAATACAAACAATAAAACAAGCTGAAGCGAGGAAATATTTGGCTTTTTTTTTTTTTGCTAGACGTTTTTTTTTTTTTTTTTTTTTTAAATGATCAATTAGTTGCTGATTAATCTTCTGTCGAACTAATGTTTTTACCTTTTAAGTTGCTTGTAATATTTTATTTTATATGTTTTGGTCATTTACTTTCCACAAGAAGTAAACATTTTAAAAAGATGATGAAAATAAAGTTTTGTACACTTAACATCATGCTAATGTATACAACTCACACAGAGTATATACATATATATATATATAGATATATATATATATCTATATATATATATATAGTTGTAGGTTTT
>JACSYO010000820.1:35000-40000 GCA_016806645.1 Ophiodon elongatus
AAAAGGAAAGGGGGAGGAGGAAGAGGAGGCGGAGGAGAGGAAACAAGGGAGGAGATGATGAGGAGGACCAAAAGGTGGAAGGAGGAGGGAAGGAAACAGAAAGAGGACGAGGAGGATGAGGAGAGGAAACAAGGACGAGGAGCAGAGGAGAGGAAACAAGGAGGAGGAGGAGAGGAGAAAGTGGAAAGGAGAAGATGAACGAAGGAATGAAAGTACAAAAGAGGAGTAAATAAAGGAGGAGGAGGAGGAGGAGGAGGACGAGGAGCAGAGGAGAGGAAACAAGGAGGAGGAGGAGGAGAACATACAGAAATATGGAGGAGGAGCAGAAGAGAAACACAGAAAGTGAGAGATGAAGGCGTAAAGGGGAGGAAGGAGCGTAGAGGAGGAGGAGAGGAGAGATTAAAGTAAACTAAAGAGAAGGAGGAGGTGAAAGGAGGAGCAGAGGAGGAGCAGAGGAGGAGGAGCAGAGGAGGAGGAGGAGGAGGAGGAGGAGGAGGGATGGAGGAGGAGGAGGAGGAGGAGGAGGGATGGAGGATTACCTGGTGAACGAGAGGAAAGCTGTTGGACATTCCCTAATGTGATTTCTAAACCAATTGCTAAGTCACCTACGAGACCTGTGTGTGTGTGTGTGTGTGTGTGTGTGTGTGTGTGTGTGTGTGTGTTCACAGGCATCCAATAATCTTGTTGCAGACAACACCCTCACCTCCTCCTCCCTTGAGGTCTGTCCACACGAAGGAAAACTAAATCTGAAAAACGCTGACGTCCGAAAAACGAGTTGAAAATATTAAATGATGTATTTCTTTTTTTATTTTGTAACTA
Organism: Ophiodon elongatus; assembly: GCA_016806645.1. Lineage (NCBI taxonomy): Eukaryota > Metazoa > Chordata > Actinopteri > Perciformes > Hexagrammidae > Ophiodon > Ophiodon elongatus. The sequence goes on from JACSYO010000820.1 coordinate 35,820, forward strand.
AGTACTTTTACTCAAGTACAAGTACTTTATACTTCTACTTCATTACGTTTACCCGACAGCTTAAGGTACTTTACAAATGAACATAATGTTTTTTTTGCACAGAAACGTGTGAAGAGCTTCCAAAATGAGACTATTAGTTCATTTAAGAATTTACAGAAAATTCATGTGAAACTACTTTACGTCATTTTTCATGTAAAAACATTTCACAGTTCCAGTTTACGGACAAAATAATGATCATATTATTCTATAATGAAAGTTTAAAATGAGCTCAAGTTCAACTACGAGAGCAAAATGAGTAAACCTTTGGAAATAAAATATTTATTTTACTACTTTTGTTTATTTACGTCTGTAGATTTCTCCTAAATTCACCAAACGTTACCATTAAATAACGCCTCATTTGCATATTTAAACAAAACATTTTCAGAAAACTTGTAATACAAAAGATAATTGTCTATATGTGAGTAATGAACTGGTGAAGATTCATCTAAAAAGAAAAAACCTTTGACTCCAATATGTCAACAACATGAAAGAAGAATTTTGAACCCGTCTTCATCAAAAGTTCAGATTTCTGCTCTTGAATGGTGTGAAAATGAGCACGTATTTGATAGGACGACGCCTCATTTGCATATTTAAACAAACATTTACAGAAAACTTTTAATAGAAAAAATAATGGTCTTAATCCAAGTAAACAGCCGGCTAAGTTTGGTGGTGACACGGGACAGGTAAATATTTAACCCTGTTCACCTGTAGAGCCTCTTCATCCAACAACAACCTCACACATCTATCAGCTCATGTTCAGGATTCAACTTTTACCGAAGTACGTTGTGGTACTAGTACTTTCAGAGTACTGAAAGTACTAGTACTTTCACTGGAGTATCTGAATACTTCCTCCACCGCTGGTTCTCTCTCTCTCTCTCTCTCTCTCTGTCTTATTATTGTTAATGTCTCTCGCCCGACTTCTTTTGAAGACTCTCTCTCTCGAAAGTTGGAGCCTGAAACAGCCTTTGTGAAACATTATCTATTCTCCAACACACACACACACACACACACACACACACACACACACACACACACACATGTTGACCTGCCTCTCCCCTCTTGCTGTTTTGTTCAATCTGCACACACACACACACACACACACACACACACACACACACACACACACACACACACGGGGGCGAGGGGGAGATCAGTTCTTCTCCGTGGTGACAGAGGGTCATATTTCTTACTTTGATCTTCACCTCTCTCTCTCTCTCTCTCTCTCTCTCTCTCTCTCTCTCTCTCTCTCTCTTTTCCGGATGAAAACAGAGAGAGAGAGAGAGAGCATCTCCATGTCTCTCGCCCCGGCTGGTTGGTGGGTCGGTAAGTGAAGCATGAAACCACCTCCTCTGCCCCTGAGACACACACACACACACACACACACACACACACACACACACACACACACACACACACACACACACACACACAGCGAGTGTGTGGATAGACGAGGTACTAAAATGGTAGCGATAGTAAACCCCTGATGAAGTGCTGCTGTAGATGTTTTAAAATGTTTTATCAACCTTCAAAATACACAACTTGCAATCATTTCACATGAAGTTAAATAAACACAGTGAGAGGGTTAATAGGTGCAACCCTTCTTATGATAAATTAAACATTCACAAACGTACAGTTGAGACATTAGAGGGTGTAATTTCTTCATAAAACCACATCAGAGGTTATTTCCTTTCTCCGAGTGAATTGGAGTTTAGAGCATATTTCTGAGGCTTTTATTGTGAAAGGGAAACGGAAAGAGGAGCAGGATCTAGTTCTGTGACGACTAACGCGGCGGAAATTCGTAGATAATCGCACGAAATCTATCTGGATGTAATCCACGTGGTCGTGACCCAGTCAAGCGAGACCCAGCTGCCCTCCCGGGAGACGGCGGTTCGATTCCCCGCGCGGAACGAGAAGTCAACGTCGATTGAGGTTTATTTTGAAAAGCCCGTCGCAGGACTTTCGTAGGAAAACGCACGAACATCGAGGAAAGACTTCATCATACGAACCGTTACGTTGAGATAATTCGCGGGAAGACGTCTTATTTTGAAGAAAACGATTTGTACATCAACAGGAAGTGAGATCGTTGCTCTGTGTAATTTAAAGCGACAGTACGATAAAAGAAAATATATTTTGTACCTAAAATGAAAAAAAATAAAAAAACAATCCTGATAAAGAATCACGAGTGCATAAATGTTATAATTGATAAAAAAAATAATTGCGTTAATAATTTTGACTTCATGAAAAATTGATGAGTTAAGAATCGACGACCGTCTGAGAGGTGACCTCAGCTCAGCCGGTCCAACGCTTTAACCTTTATCAATTAACCAGGAGCACAAAGCGGAGCTGAAACCAGACACACACACACACACACACACACACACACACACACACACACACACACACACACACACCAGCAAAACAAACACAAATATCAGCACACAAACAGGGCAATATGAACACACACACACACACACACACACACACACACACACAGATGTAACCTGAGCCGGTGTGACAACTGATAGCTCTGTTTGTGCATGCTAGACAATCACACACACACACACACACACCTCAGCCAGAAGGCAAAACGACTGACCTACTGTGTGTGTGTGTGTGTGTGTGTGTGTGTGTGTGTGTGTGTGTGTGTGTGTTTTACAAACCACTGTGCTCCATTAAAAGAACTTAATGCTCCATGTAAAAGAATGAAAAACACCAAATTGATGAAAGGAGTTCACGCTGAGTGTGTGTGAAGCCGCAATGCTTCAGAAAAACAAAACGACTTTGCTCCCCGTGTGTCCCAAACAATACGACCTCCATCATCGGTGTGTATGTGTCTGTGTGTGTGTGTGTGTGTGTGTGTGTGTGTGTGTGTGTGTGTGTGTGTGTGTGTGTGTGGGCTCCAACAGCCTGCCGTGATAAGGAGAGCCCAGAATAACACTCCCGACATCAGCAACCCTCCCTCCTGTCGCTCACTATCGATTCACACACACACACACACACACACACACACACACACACACACACACACACACACACACACACACACACACACACACACAAACACAGAGAGAGACAAGAAAACAGAATCTTCCTCCCAAAAAACTAAAAAGATCATCTGCAGAACAAACCTGTCTGCATAAATATTAATTTTTACACTCAAGGAGTCCTTATGTATTCAAAGTAGACGTGTACTTCTAGAGGTACTTCTAGAGGTACTTTTTGAGTACTGCAGGAGGTATGTGGGACTTTTTTTTTTTAAATAGCAAAAAAATCTGTCATGCATAATTACTAAAATATTGAAATTAAAATAAAAAAGGAGCCAATATTCCGCTTTTCAAAAACATGAATTTTTTCCCACCAAAAAAAACTGTTTTGCAGCACGTCAGCTGTGATCTCGCGATCTCGCGATCTCGCAATATCACGAGATCACGCGTGATTTGCAGCGGTTGTGTCCAGTCGGCCAATCGGCGTCCTGAGAGGAGCTACTAGGGGGCGTGGCTTTTCTAAACAACAACAACAATGGCGGCTCACTGAAGAGGGATATTTTGTCTCGTTGGAAAAAATACTTTTCCACTCTTCTCCCGACCGGTTTCGGTGAGAGTTTTGATTGACAGCTGGTTCGTCCAATCACCTGCCACGTATTTATTTTGACAGTGTGATGTCAGGCTAGTTGGGTATTTGGAAAAAAAAGTTTGAGAACCTCGGGAGAAGATGAGCAGAATTATGACCTTTTAAAATTGATCCTACAAAATAAAAGCATCCCTGTGATTGGTCGAGAGGAGAGACGGGTGACCAGCTGTTTCAGTTACTGAGCATTTTTATGAATAATTAAACTATAAAGATCTTCACGAGGAACCAACGGGTCCAAGAGAGTATTGAGAATACACACATGTGTTCTTCTACATCTAAAATAGGAGTATTTCATTCCACCTTTCCTTTTAGATGTAACACTTTCATGTGTCGTTACCTAAATATAAACTTAAAGATATAAATAAATAAAGAGTATCTTCTAGAGATGTGGTGAGATCTACTTCTTCCTCTCAAATAATAATAATATTTAATCGTGTGTGTAATGCAAGTACAATTTCAGAGGGAAACGTTGTACTTTTTACTGTGCAACATTTATCCGACAGCTGGAGTCC
>JACSYO010000820.1:45000-70000 GCA_016806645.1 Ophiodon elongatus
CATGACTGACAGCCGGCTGGGCCAATCAGAGAAGACCCCCGTCGCCCCTACCCCGTGCAGGACTGAGGGTGTGATTGGCGGCGAAGGAAAGGGGAGGACTTGATTGCACCCCCATTGATGCGTGTGTTTGAGCGCGCGTGCGTGTAACGTGTGCGTGTACGCGCGCGCGTGCGTGGCGCGTATCGGTCCCATCTCTCGTTCTGCTCTTTCATAAACTTTCTCACGAGTTGCTTGAGTCGCTAACGGGAAGTTTTTATTTTTCTATTCAACCTCTACTCTCTCTCTGTGTGTGTGTGTGTGTGTGTGTGTGTGTGTGTGTGTGTGTGTGTGTGTGTGTGTGTGTGTCCAGGAGTGGCTCACATGCGAGCTCTGGTGGCGAGACGGACGCATGTTCCTCACGCACTGACCGCATCACCGGACTGTTAGGTGGAGATGTGAGGAAAAGGTCGGAGGGAGGGAGGAAACGAGGAAGGAAGGAAGGAAGGAAGGAAGGAAGGAAGTGGCTGGGAAGGAAAGGGCAAATGGAAAATGAGGAAGAAGTGAAGGAAGCAAAGAGAAGAAGAAGAAGAAAGAAGGGAGGGATGGATAGGAAAGACAAAGGAAAGAAGAAGGAGGACACAGGAATTTAGGAAGGACGGAAGGAAAGGAGAAAGGAAGGAGGAAGGAGAAAGGGAAAAAAAAGAAGCTAAATGACGCGTGATGATAATTTATATCACAAAAGAAGAAGAAAGGGATTAAAAGAGAAAAGAATGAGAAAAGACATCATCATGTAGCAGCAGAGAGAATGAATTACTGGCATGTGTGTGTGTGTGTGTGTGTGTGTGTGTGTGTGTGTGTGTGTGTGTGTGTGTGTGTGTGTGTGTGTGTGTCAAACAGTGAAATGGGATTGAGCGGTGTGGATTACAGACAGACGGAGTTTCATAATCCCGTGTAATCTCATTAGGCTGAGAGACCCTGACTGAATGAAAGAGAAAAGAGTCAAAAAAAGAGAAAAGACGACGAGACGGAGAAAGATTTTTTTTTTTTTTTTAAGAATAAAGTACTAATACTGTGCAGTAAAAATACTCCTGTCCTTCAGTAAAAGTATTTCACGACCGTTCTACTATTATATATTCGAGTAGATCATTTACACTCGTGCATTAATATAAAAACAGGATTTTACTGTTTTAGTTGTTGAGCTGCAGCTCATTTTAAATGATTAAATAATTATTATTTTCATTATTCTGATTGTTTTCTACATTGATTTGTTTATAAAAAAAATTTTTAAAATAGTGAGAAACGTTAGTCGCCATGTTTGTTTAGTCCAACACCTCCGCATTATTATTAATATTATTAACATTATTATAATGAACAGCAGGAAAATCTTCACATTTAAGGAACTGGAACCAAATAATTTCTGCTGTAATTATATAAACTGTTAATAAAACATCATATTTCATAAACTCCTCATGTGAAGTTACTAAAGCCGTCAGATAAAAGTAGAAAGTAGCATGAAAAGAAAAAGGGCAAAAACATTGTTCTTCATGTGCTGATTCAATTTGAGATTTTTGATGTATTTTAAACCCTAGAAAAAATAAAATGTTTATTTTACTACTTTTGTTTATTTTCGTCTGTAGATTTCTCCTAAATTCACCAAAAGTTACCATTAAATAACGCCTCATTTACATATTTAAACAAAACATTTCAGAAAACTTGTAATACAAAAGATAATAGTCTATATGTCAGTAATGAACAGGTGAAGTTTCATGTTGATATCTATGAGTTAATTTTTTGACTCTATTCACCTGTAGAGTCTTCATGTCTGTAATTTTACATGTAAAGACCGTTTTCTCTAAATGAGTTTGTTCTCAGACTCTGATCCAGAAATCTCCACTTCAGCAGCTCTTACATCCACCAAACTTTACTCTTTACTTCCTAAAGATATTCTGAAGCTTTCTACAGAGGGGTTTGTTCACACATCATTCACAGCCTCATTTATACACATTTTATTAATAAAAACATGGAGAAACATTTTTTTTTACGGCTTTGACTGTTTTCTGATTAACGGAGTGATACAAAGAGAAATCTGAAATCTCCTCTGTAAAAACATTTGACTCTAATATTTCAACAACATGAAACAAGAGTTTTGAATCTGTCTTCATCCAATGTTCAGATATCTGCTATATTATTATATGTGATATATATTATATATAGCACATATTTGATAAGAGCAAATGCATCATTTGCAAATGTAAATAAATACGCTTTTAGAAAACTTGTAATACAAAGAATTATTAATGTCAGTAATGAACTGTGGAAGCTTAATGGTGATATTTATGAGTTAAATATTAACCCCATTCACCTGTAGTGTCTTTTACTAAATGCACTGAGCTGCAGCGTCTATTATTCGACGCTTACCCCCGGAAATATATTTCCCCCTCAGGAGATCAGGAAGTGATGGAGAAAAAAAAAAATAAAGTACACAAATAAGAATTTAAGAGGAAAAAGTACAAAGGAGGAGGAATGATGGGTAAAAAAAAAAAATAGAAATAAAAAGGTGAGACAAAGTAAGAAAGAACAAGAGAGATGAGGAGGGAGTCGGAGACACGAGAGCAATAACTCGTCTCTCGGGACTAATAATGATCAAACCAGAGCTGGACTCGGAGAGAGGCAGACAGAGAGAGATGAGGTCTTAGCGGAGGTGAATATCTCTCAGCGGGGTTATAATGACCGGGATGATCTTGGACTTTGGGATGTTGAGAGGAAGAGGAAGAGGAAGAGGAAGAGGAAGAGGAAGAAAAGACACACGTGAGGAGAGGAGGAAGAGCAAGAGAGAGGGTCGGACGGAAGAAGAGGTGACAAGAGACGGAGAGGACAAAAAGTGGGAAAACTTGTCTGCTAAATACTCTTCATCCCCCACGAGGAAGAGGAAGAGGAAGAGGAAGAGGAAGAGGAAGAGGAAGAGGAAGAGTCCGATGCTCTTCCCGAAAAGGTCACTTCTCAGGCCGTTTAAATAACTGGTCTCGCCGCGTGTCGTACGTTTGTGTTGGTGCCGTCTCTCCCTGGGGAGTAAAAGACCCTACCGTCACCTGCGGGTGATGATGTCACAATGTCTCTGGGCCAATCAGCAGCCAGTGTCACCACGTCTGGAGACCGCACAGCATCGGACAACGTCGTCCATCGGGTCCTGGGAACGAAAAACGGTGGCAAAGATTAAAACCTGCATTCTCTCTCCTGACCACCAGGGGGCGACTCCTCTGGTTGTATAGAAGTCAAAGCTTCATGTGTTAAAGCTGCATTCTCTCTCCTGACCACCAGGGGGCGACTCCTCTGGTTGTATAGAAGTCAAAGCTTCATGTGTTAAAGCTGCATTCTCTCTCCTGACCACCAGGGGGCGACTCCTCTGGTTGTATAGAAGTCTATAGAAAATGACTCTACTTCTCTCTTGATTTATTCCCTCAGTAAACATTGTAAACATGAGTTTATGTCTCAATCTCTAGTTTCAAGTCTTCTTCAATACAGCATGATGTTCATTTAGTAAATTATGGTCCATTTAGAGTCAAACAGACCATAAAGCAGGGGATGCTTTAGGGGCGGGGCTACTTTGTTTTGTTACTTTGTTTTGTTACTTTGTTTCAGTACTTTGTTATTTACTTTGTTCCGTTGTAAGTTACATTGTTCAGTTACTTTGTTTCGATACTTTGTTAGGTTACTTTATTGCTTTATTATAATTTTGCATAACATTGTTACGTAATATTGTTACGTAACATTGTTACGTTGTAATTTTAACCATGATCTTTTTTTTTTACCGTAAACCAAGTAGTTTCAAAACCTTTTCAACGTATATGCATTTCTGTAATCGTGACACGAGGCTGATATGAAACAAAACGAAACGTATTTATAAAACGTACTTTTGGTTCAGAAACATTCAACGCACCCCGTTGATTTGCAGAAACTTACAAATGTCAACAGTTTCAGTTAATTGACTGTGAAGCAGCATGATTTACTTCAAACACTCGAAAGGTAAACACAACTAGCTATCTAACTATCAGTGGGGAGATTGTTGCAGGCATTCAGTTTTTTAATTGAAATGACAGGACATAATGTTCAGATATTGTTTCCCCCGTTATCTCTCTTTATCACTCGTCTGCTTCTGAAAACCACATGGACGACGGCAGGGAGGGAAATAATGTAATTTGCGAGCGAAGAGAAAGTCCCTGCAGGATGCACGGTGACACTTGACAATGATGTATGTTCCAGCAAAGATACCCGGACTCAAACCGAATAACGGAAAACGACTGTAAAGTTTTAAAAATGCTTTTTTGCCTAAGGAATTGTTTTGTTTGAGCTTGACCGCCACTGTTTTTAATCATAAACCAAAGAACCAAAGAACAGCCTGGAATCCCACTAATGAAGCTAAAACATAATATTTTCCAAAATTTCCATCTGCGGCTGATAATCTTCTACACTGGAAACTAAAGCCCCATTATAATGATTGTTATCATGAGTCACAGTGAATGTTTAAGCCTCTGTTCATATGTTCCAAACAGTAGTAAAAAAAAAAAAAAAAAAAAAGGTATGTCGTTTATTTTCTAGAAGACAGGGTTCCCTTTCAACTAATGGTTTCCTTTCACCGTGACCACAATCTTTTCCTAAGCTTAAAGATGCCATAATCTATATTTTTTTTATAGAATATGACAACGTGTCAGTGGTGAACTGCAGTTCCAGCTCATTGTTTGTCCGAACGGTTGTGGTTTACTCTCATCGCCAGCGTTGCCAAATCAGATCGACAGTTTCTGGCACAATCACGACTTAAAACCTGCCAAATGTCGACTGACCGAAGATAAAATGTGAGATTAATAGGTTATCACAACCCACGAGGAGTGCGGTTGGACAAACAAATGCACAAATTCCCATGCCGATGATGATGACGGTTGCAAACAACTCATGGCAATCACGTTTCTGAAATTCAGTGAGTCAATAATATGAATTAATGGACAAAATAAAGTTTAATTACGTTTTTTATGTGTTTTTTGAGCATAAAATGCCAGCTTGTTTAACAATATTTTCAAAAGCCCCCAAAAATGTTGACCAAAAGAAGCCAAAACGTCATCAAAAGTACACTGCTCACCGTCTTAAAAGCATAATTTCACAGGAAAAAGCTGTAAAAAGCCACAGTACGCTGCCTGCTCAGCAGACCGACACAGCTAGAGACCGGCTGCTGAACCTAGCGGAGCGTTTAGCTCATAAAAGGACAGATATTAACATCCGGAGGAGGTGGAGACCAAAAACAGAGCAAAAAGAAGAGTGAATGTTTGACTTAAATTCAGCAGGTGGCCACAAACAAAACTACTAATTAAAAATAATATTGCCCTGTAGCTGACGGATGTGTAAACGAGCAACTATTTGCTAACTAGTTATCATAACAACATGCTTCTGGGGGCCCGGAAATTGGCGAACTGGACTCGATGCAACGAGGGAAACATCAGATTGTTTCAGTTTTTCCTCAACAAAGACGTCATTAAGCGTTGCGTCTCTGTCATCTGTTGAACCTCAGACCTGTTTCCACTGGTCAAAAGTCACCAAACACGAGTAAAGAGGAGATAATAAGGAAATATGAAAAAAAAAATAAAAGATGAATCTAGCGATTGATGATAAAAGGGACAAAAGGAGGATGAAAGGAGGTGGAACAGAAGAGGAAAGAGGGAGAGCGTTTCACACCGCAGTGTCGGGTGACATTGGTCTGCTGGCTTTTTATAATTTTCTTTTTTTAATTTCACTTTGGGACAAAAACATGAATGAGGAAAGAGCCGCGGGCTGTGTGTGTGTGTGTGTGTGTGTGTGTGTGTGTGTGTGTGTGTGTGTGTGTGTGTGTCTTTTCAAACTCTTGTCGCACACACACACACACACAAACACCTCAGTTCTTATCCAAAGTGTTTCTGCAAACAAACATCACACACACACACACACACACACACACACACACACACACACACACACACACACACACACGCTGCTGCTGTATCTGAGCCATCACTAGAGGCCATCAGGATTTATTTAGCTTTTATTTATACAAGCTTAAAGTCAAACCATCCATCTCACACACAATAGCCCCCAGCTTTCATTACAGTGTGTGTGTGTGTGTGTGTGTGTGTGTGTGTGTGTAGCAGATGACATTGCGTGCATGTAAGCAAGTTTGTGATGATATACAGTAATTCTGAGATGACACGTGTGTGTGTGTGTGTGTGTGTGTGTGTGTGTGTGTGTGTGTGTGTGTGTGTGTGTGTGTGTGTGTGTCTTCTCCCATCATCCTCGGCACCTCCAGCGATGATGTTGACGACGGTGGCTCAAGTTGTGTTCTTTAATAATCTAATTCAACAACACAATTACCAAGTGTCAAACTGCAGCGCGAGCGTCTCGGGGCCGGACGGAGTGACAGCGGCGCTTCGTTTCCACACAAGGTGCTTTTTTTTTTTCTTATTTTTTTCTTTATTTATTCTCCACAATCATCAGCTGAATTACAACTCGACGGACTCACCAAATATTCGATGAAAATCTCCTCTTGTTTTACACGCAAGTGGGGTGGAAAATAGTTTGGTCAATCGCGATGATCGGGTGTTGCTTGGCAACGGAGGATACCAGACTGTGAGATGGTCATGAAATGCAATCGACTGGTTTCTGGTTTTTTTTTTTTTTCCGTGTCTGCAACTTTTTATTTTTTGACGTGATGTTACAAAACGAAAGTTACGTTGAGGCAACAAAACCACCTGGTGTTAGATTCAGGAAAAAACCTAATGTTTGGGTTTGAATTCACTACGTACAGTTAGGTTCAGCCTTTGTTGGTCCCATTAACCTGCTCTCCCAACCACCGTAAGTCGTGGTGTAACGGAGCAATGTTGATCCGTGATCCGTACCAATCCCCTTTCAGGATTCGGCTTAATTACACAGTTTATCATTAAACTTTGCACGGTCAAATGTATGTGTTTAATTGTGCGCCACGAAAAAGGGACCCTAATTGACCTTCCATTGGCATTGTTTTCATCCTGAGCAACAAGAAAAAACCACAGCAATGCGTGTCCATGTGTACGAAACCACAACCTGCCATGATGCTGGGCTGGGTATTTACTCATGATCCGAAGTGTTGGACCAATCGAAAGTTTGACTTTCGATTGCAAGTTAAGGGATCAACAAAGTGGATGTAATTCATCCTCAGGGGAACATGATTCTCTGTGTCATATTTCATGGCAATCAATCCAATAGATGAATATAAATTTCACTCAAAACCACAAATATTAAACCTCACGGTGGCACAAGAGGAAAAATCAGAAGATCCCCAAAGTCGATGGGGTTCATCCTCAGGGGAACATGAATACCTGTACCAAATGTTGTGCCAATCCATCTCATGGATGTTGAGATATTTCCTCGGATACGTCGGTCAGACTTGGTGACGTGCAGCAAACCGTACAGATATGTAGCCTAGCGGTTTAGCACGGTAGCTATAACTAAATATTAAATATCTGGACATTGCTTCTTCAATATTTGATTTGCAGGATTTTTAGCCGTAGCAGTAATGACTCTATGGAAGGGAATGTTGAGACTTTGATCCAGAACTTTTTATTATTACAATATTTTGGTTTGCGACCTGCAAAACTGACTCAGCTGTACTTTGTGTTTGGTGCAAGCTACCAACGGTTAGCGCGCTAACACAAAGATATGCACAGTTAAGTTTCCTGAAATATTTATTAATATTGTGGTGTAAAATTACTGTGATAGCAGTTTAGTAGAAGCCAATGCAGAACTTTGAGATACAGTTTCCAAAGGGCACTAAAACTGACTGATTTTTTTTTTTTTTAACCAAAACTGTGGGTATTAATAGCTAATGGCTCTTATTTTGTGTACATTGTTTTCCATTAAAAAGATGTTCAGTAATATTAAAATACTTCAATCAATTTACACACACTCCTCTGTTTTCCTGCAGTCTGTATTTTTGGCTTTTGATTCTTTTTTCTTTTCTTTTTTAAAACAAATCGGTGCCAAAGTTTCAAATCTGAAATAAACCTTGAGACAGAAAAGGGACAGACATTTTATGCCATAAAAATGTTCTCGGGCAATATCAAGTCTGGGGTAATAAAGGCCGAGCTCATTCCTGTTTCCACTCTTTTCTGTCCCCATCTCTCTCTCTCTTTCCCCAACGTCCCCCTCTGTCCTCCACCTCTCCTTCCCTCTCTGCCCTTCATCCCCCCTTCTCTTTATCACTCCGCTCATAAAACCTGCTCATCCAGAAAGAACAGACTTTAGAGGAGGATGGGAGAGAGAGAGAGAGAGAGAGAGAGGGGGAGGCAGAGGGGGAGGAAGAGAGAAAATGAATGAGGGATAAAGACAAGGAGAGAAGAGAAAGAAGGGGAGATGGAGGGATCATTACGGGGCACCCGAATTTCTAATTGTAAAAATTTAAGGCTCAAATAAATTAAAATTAAATTGGCACGATTAGCGGATTCACTCACAGTTTTGTGTAGAATCCAAGTTTGGTGAACTTTGACACGCAAATTAGCGCCATTGACTGATTGTAAAGCGTCTCGCTAGCGCCGACCTTTGAGGGAAGTTAGAGTCACAGAGTCCTAATTTGAGGAAGCTATCCATTTTGACTGTGTCGCACCATTTAATTTCATATAACCTGCTTTGCTGGAGTATAACCCTGCTCCTCCAGAGAGGCAAGGCTTGCAGTTGTGAGACGGGGAGGCTGGAAATAAAATGTGTTAAAGACATAGTGTGACATTTAAAAAAAAGAAAGAAAAAAAAAACATGACTTTCTTTCCAAAACTGAGTTGAGAAAACCGATTTCAAAGGAATATGCTGCCCAGTTAAAAAAAAGTACACCTTTTAAAACTCACCAATTCATCCATTGTATTGTTTGTTTAACCTGCAAATGAAAAGGAAAAATAAACATGTGCAATGTTTTTGGTTTTAAAGGGAGCTGGAACTATTTCTTGGCGAAAAACAACCGATTGTGATACATTTTTGTTACATTTCTGTTTACGTAGTCTACTAGTTAAATTACCAAGATGTGCGATGCTAATACAAGTGTTAAGCCTAGCTAGCTGTTTCCATTCTTTAGGCTAAGATATGCTAAAAAATATTTAACATAATATATTACGTGTCAATCTTCTCATTTCACTCTTGGAAAGAAAGCCAATAAGGATATTTCTGCTGTTAGCTTGGTGGGCTAGTGTGACAGGTGTGATGAGTTAGCATGATTAGTTAGCATGATGAGTTAGCATGTTGTTAGCTAGCTCACCAGTAGGTTGCAGGTAGACACTAAGCAGGTCAGCTAGCTTGGTTAGTTAGCACGTTTAGCTCAACAGCCTTTAAAGTAGGATGCCTGCTTTTGGTCTGACTGAATAGAGAGAGAAAAGGGGAGGAAGGGGAGGCAGAAAGAGAGATTACAGGAGAGAGAGAGCAGGTCTCAAGGTGACTAGTCGTTGTCCTAATTCCTCTTTTAAAACAGCTAAAGAGGCCAAAAACACAACTCTCTCTCTCTCTCTCTCCCTCTCTCTCCCCACTGTCTCTCTCTCTCTCTCTCTTTCCCCCTCCCTCTCCCTCTCCCTCTCTCTCTCCCTCTCTCTCCCCCTCTCTCTCTCTCTCTCCCCCCTCTCCCTCTCTCTCCCTCTTCTTATGTCTCTCGTTCATCATCTCCCTTCTTCTCTCCATCTATTCCTGCCATCTTCACTGAAAGAGGCTAAAAACATCACTCGTCTCTTTCCCTCCCATTTTTTATATTTAACTAGTTCCCCTTTAGCATTTACATCCCTTCATCCTAACGCCACCCTCTCCCCTCTCTCGCCCCCCCTCTCCCTCTCTCTCTCTCTCCCCCTCTCTCCCTCTCTCTCTCTCTCTCTCTCTCTCTCTCTCTCTCTCTCTCTCTCTCTCTCTCTCTCTCTCTCTCTCTCTCTCTCTCTCTCTCTCTCTCCCTCTCTCTCAAAACTTTTTCAACTTTCTTTTTTTTTAACTGCTGATGTGAAAGTCAACTCCCCCCTGCTGGGTTGAGTTTGTGTGTGTGTGTGTGTGTGTGTGTGTGTGTGTGTGTGTGTGTGTGTTCAAAGTAACGCAGGGACTATTGCTTTATCCATAACAAATAGGCTTACTTGTTAAAATAGTATAACACATAAATATGAGTAATATTTTACAGAAATATATATTACATTAGATATGTTTTATTATTCTTTATATTAAAAATAATTCTTTATTCTTTATAATGTAATTCTTTATCATTTTTACTAAATATTTTTACATTGTTTTTTTTATTACCCGTACATTTAATATTTTATTAAATTATTTCCATACAGAATCTCTTCTGTTTAATCATTTCATAAATGTAATAGTTCCTGTCAAAATAAATTCACATTTATAAAAAGCCAAATATTTGAGTTCAATTTTAAAATTTTGGCAAATACATCCAAGCCTGAAGTTCTGAAACTTGAATAATAACATTATAGATGGATAGATAGATAGATAGATGATAGATAGATAGATAGATAGATAGATAGATAGATAGATAGATAGATAGATAGATAGATAGATAGATAGAAAAAAAAAAAAATAGATGATAGATAATAGATAGATAGATAGATAGATAGATAGATAGATAGATAGATAGATAGATAGATAGATAGATAGATGATATATAGATAGATAGATAGATAGATAGATAGATAGAGTGGTTGGTTCATTAATGGGGAGCTTCATTGAATGTGTTTTTTAATGTTTATTTCATTATTAACATATAATCAGTGCCATCAATCACTGTGACAGCCACCTATTGTCAGCCTGGCTGTCACACCGCGCCACTGTGTGTGTGTGTGTGTGTGTGTGTGTGTGTGTGTGTGTGTGTGTGTGTGTGTGTGTGTGTGTGTGTGTGTGTGTGTGTGTCTCGCAGAGAGAGAGACATAAATAAAGAGAGATGGCGAGTGTGTTTTTGACGCAATTTCAACAAGGTGTATGAAATCAATAGCTCTCGTCTTAAGGCGAAGGACATGTGGGGAGCGGCTCAAGGAGATGAGGGAAGGGAGGATGGAAGGAAGGAAGGAAGGATGGATGAATGGATTTAAAAGAGGTGAAGAAAATGGAACTGGAAATTAAAAACAAAGGAAAGACAGAAAGACGACCTGTCTGTGCTACGTCAGGTCAAAGGTCACAAGTAGGGTTTAGCTTCCACGCTTGTTTCTGGCTCTAATTAGCAAACATTTGCATGCTAACGCGACGTTAGCCGTTAGCATGGCTCAGTAAACATTGTAAACATGAGTTTATGTCTCAATCTCTAGTTTCAAGTCTTCTTCAATACAGCATGATGTTCATTTAGTAAATTATGGTCCATTTAGAGTCAAACAGACCATAAAGCAGGGGAGGCTTTAGGGGCGGGGCTACCAGGTGATTGACAGGTCTCTAGCTCACTCCTCCTCAGTCCACATATGGTCACTTCCTGTTCACTGGTTGCGGAAAAAAACAACATGGCGACGGCCGTAATCCAAGATGGCGACGGCTACCAACAGAACAATTAACAATCGCATAAAACTTTATTAACACAAACATTTATTACACCACCTGCTCTGTAATTACTACACGACACACATAGAGTCAACACCTTTTCTGTTTTCACTATAAATGTAAAATGTTTTCCACTTTTTATTCACCCGTTTGAAATTCTTTAAATTAATTAATTTCATTTCTAAAAGTGAGGTTTTCTGTTTTTATTTATCTTTAAATGTACAACACTACAGTCGGTATGAAATACAAATAAATACAAATAAAGGTTATTATTATTATTATTATTATTATAATAATAAAATATAATAAAACTGAATCTGGGGTTCAGGTAAAAATAAACCTTTTGGATTTACTGCTTCTGGAAATTTGGAAAACAAATCAAAAGCCGAGTATTTAATTAGAAAACTACTATTGAAATCCCTTTTGAGCTAAGCCCCGCCCCCTCCCCCCTCCCCCTCCCCCTCCCCCTCTCCCTCCCCCCACTGCGGTAAAACCGTGTGTTGGCAAAAGAGTCAATCGCGAACTGGTTAAGAAGCGAACATTAAACAAAAATAATCAGAGTGGAAAAATACCTTCAATGGAATAAACCAAAGCTGGTTGTTGAGGGAGGGGGGGGCAAGGAGGGGGGGGGGGGGTCCCCAGGTGGTGCCTCAAGTTTTCATTTCCTAAAAAAAAAAATCAACGGGGACGGGGAAATGGCACAGGAAGAGTGAACGCATTTTGGACGAGGGCTCGGCTTTTAAATTTGACTCGGAAAACTTTATTGATCCGAGTGCCAAGCGGAATTACGGAAACGAACCCCGGAGCTTTGAAGAGAAGTTTCACTGTCGTTATCGTAAGCCCCTATAATCCATCATATCTGGGAATCAAATTAACATATATTTACACCAACACACACACACACACACACACACTTAAATGCAAGCACTCACATAATTTCTCTGTCTCTTACACACACACACACACACACACACACACACACACACACACACACACACACACACACAGAGAGAGAGAGGCCAAATCATTAGTTGTAGGTTAATTAGTGTTATAATTAATAACCTAGCAGACATGTGTATGTGTGTGTGTGTGTGAGGTGTGTGTGTGTGTGTGTGTGTGTGAGGTGTGTGTGTGTGTGTGTGTGTGTGTGTGTGTGTGTGTGTGTGTGTGTGTGTGTGTGTGTGTAACGAGGGGTCGGGAGTTAAATCATATTAATTTCAACATTGATTAAGCAATAAAAAAGACTTTTAACTAGCGGGGGTGTATATCACTTCACCACACAGGCATCGCAATTTAAATCTATGTATTAATTAAAATGCACTTGTGTGTGTGTGTGTGTGTGTGTGTGTGTGTGTGTGTGTGTGTGTGTGTGTGTGTGTGTGTTGCAGAGCTTGGAGGTTTCTCGAGCGAGGAAGGGATCAACACTCTTTAACAGAGATAAAGAGGGAGAGAGGAAGGGGGAGGGAGAGATTTGAATGGGGGGAGTGATAGCAGGAACATGGATGTAATTCAGAGAAAAAGAGCAGAATCAGAGAAGAAGAGGAGGAGGAGGAGGAGGAGGAGGAGGAGGAGGAGGAGGGGAGTGGGATCGAGGGAATGTGTGAGAGGTTTAGATAAAATGAAAAAAGGGAAGAGAGGAGGGGGGGGGGGGGGGGAGAGACTGACTGCTGTGTGATTGGATAAGCGCCAGTGACTCTTTGAAATTGCGATCGCCTCAGATATGCATTTCAACGTATAGCTTAACTTTTTTTTTTTCCTCTCCTCATATAGATAACAGCTTCGTTAGCCCCGAAAAAACTTTTGTCGGTTGCCAACTTGAAAGCCCCGCCCCCCGCCCCTCCCCCATCCCCCGCCCCTCCCCTCTCCCCCTCCCCCCCCCTCTGGTTGATTGATCTGCTTTGAAGGAGGCTAATGTAAAAAAAAAAAAATCAAATAAAAAAGAAAAGGCGAGCAGGAGTGACGTTTTTACTTGGGACGGGTTCACGTGGCAACGACTCTGAGGGTTGGGAGGGGGAGGGGGAGAGGGAGGGGGAGGGAGGGGGGGAGGGGTTGAGGGGTTTCGGGACGCAACAAAGGTGTAAAAATAATTGAGTCCTAACTGCATTGTTGGAGCGCTGGAGTGAGTTACTGGCTGAGTCGAGGCTGCCAAGGCTTTCCCCGAGACCCGGCAAGGCCCCGCTGAAGGTGAGCTCCATAAAGCACGGAGGGCTGGAAGGTCAGCAGGTGAGTCGGAGCGCCGCGCGACGAGAGGCGGCTTTCAAATCCGACTTTGCTCGCTGGCTTTCTGCGAAGCCGGGAACGTCCCGTTGAGATGGAGGAGCCCACGGAGAGACGGGAGCAAAGCAACGGAGGTACGGAAGAAAAAGGGAGGTTTAGATACGGAGAGGACGGCGTCCATCATTTAGAGTGACACATTTAATGCGTGACAAAATATTTGTACATGATGGAAGCTGACGGCCTCTGCTCGCTCACGCCTGCCTGGGTTAAAGCCACAGGCTGAATATAAGAAGACGTTTTGAAGCCTCGAGTTCGGCGATTTGGCCGTCGCCATCTTGGATTTTTGCAACCAGTGAACAGGAAGTGACCGTATCTGGGCCATAATTTACTAAATGAACATCATGCTGTATTGAAGAAGACTTGAAACTAGAGATTGAGACATAAACTCATGTTTACAATGTTTACTGAGGGAATAAATCAAGAGAGAAGTAGAGTCATTTTCTATAGACTTCTATACAACCAGAGGAGTCGCCCCCTGGTGGTCAGGAGAGAGAATGCAGCTTTAACACATGAAGCTTTGACTTCTATACAACCAGAGGAGTCGCCCCCTGGTGGTCAGGAGAGAATGCAGCTTTAACACATGAAGCTTTGACTTCTATACAACAGAGGAGTCGCCCCCTGGTGGTCAGGAGAGAGAATGCAGCTTTAACACATGAAGCTTTGACTTCTATACAACCAGAGGAGTCGCCCCCTGGTGGTCAGGAGAGAGAATGCAAGGTTTAAAACACTTCCCCATTGACTCTTCAGATTATGGTTATTATGGTTATTTTGGGTTCCTCCACTACGCCCATTGTGACCCTTAATTTTAATCTTAAACGTGTCATTATTTTTACCCACAATGCACCGCAGCGCGTGCTGTGCATAACGTGTGGGCGTCGGAGAAGTAAATTGCTCAATATGGCCGCCAGAGGGCGCATGACATCAAACACAGGGAGACAAATTAGAAATCTACATCACATCTACTCAACATGCACTGGATGTATATATCTATATATGATATATATAGATATATAAACAGTATATATACAGTATGTATATATATATATATATATATATATATATATATATATGCTAACATCCCTGTACCTTTAACAGCATTAAAATAAAACAAACAACCTCATTGCAAAAGGAAAAAATCAGACACAATGTCAGGTTTAAACACACACACACTTTGAAGATTTCACTCTCTCACTCACACACACACACCTACACACACACACACACACACACACACACACACACACAGTCACCGCAGGGTGTTGGAGGGAAAAATGATGAGAAGATCAATCATCAGCTGTCAACAGTGGCTAATAGAGTATGAGAACAACATATTAACTATACTGGTTAGATTAACACTCTCTCTCTCACTCTGTCTCACACACACACACACACACACACACACACACACACACACACACACACACACACACACACACACACACACACACACACACACACACCAGTACAATGTTAACTATTGATCAGTTTCACAGTTGATTAGTTCAACAGTCAAAACTTGTGCGATAAACACACTTTCTTTTTCCTCCATAAACACAAAAGAATCGACACCCAGCTGCAGAGACACACATAAAACTGCACCGCCGCCAATAAAAATGTTTGATACCCGGCGACCGTCCGACCGGCTGTGTGTCTCTGCTGGTAAACAGATTGATCTCCATGGAGAGACGACTGGCAGGCGGCTGTGTTTCCTCCTCATCGAGCCAGAGAGGAGGAGGAGGAGGACCTTTGATTGTTCTCTGGAGGGTTGATTGAGAAGCTGGAACTTCACCTGGAAGAATGTGAACTCTCTGGAGGGAGGCGTTCACTCGCTCCGTGCTTAACGCTAAAGGCCAAGCAGCAGTCGGGGGTTGTGAGGGAACACGTGATGAACCGACAACAGAAATATCTTGAATTGTTCGGAAATGATTGCAAGATAATTCAAAATGTGATTTTCTGCAGCCACATTTTTCCACAAATTCGCTTCATGGCGGAGACGTAAATGAGTGGACACAAGTCTCACGTCTGTTTGTTGAATATGAAGCTACAGCCAGCAGCACGTTAGCTTAGCTTAGCACAAATACTGGAAACAGCGAGCGTGGTTACGTCTCCAAGCTAAAAACGGCTCACAAATATTTATATTTAAAAAAGAAAAAGAACAGCTGCTCTCTGTTCTTTTTAACATAATGTTACTCAGACAGGAGTAAATTGTAAATTTGTTGGGGACTACTTTCAGCGGCGGATTAATCCAGCAGGACGGTGAATGTGGGACTTCAATAGATCTGTGGAGCTAATTTCATTTTGGGTTCAGCACCTAGTGGCCAGTAGCGGTACTGAATCTTCGGTCAGCTCCACACTGTGACATTAAACCTTAAACCTTAAGGTTAAAGGTCTTTACCCTGAAATGTAATGAGTTATGTTATGTTATGGGGGAGGGGCATTGTGTCCCATTAGGAAGGTGAGTCCCCACAATGTCACTGTGTAAACGAGGTCCCCACAAAGTGGTTAAATCACACACACACACTCACACACACACACACACACACACTCACACATACACCTCTGTTTCAAATGTGTGTAGAATCATGATCCCATTAAACGTGACACCAAAAAACAAGACTAGGAGCGTTTTTTCTTCTTTTTATTGCCTCTAAACGGCTCTCAACATGGCCGGCAAGCCGGCGGCTCTTAGCTGACGATGCTAGCTGACGATGCTAGCTGACGATGCTAGCTGACGATGCCAACTGACGATGCCAGCTGACGATGCCAGCTGACGATGCTAGCTGACAATGCCAACTGACGATGCCAGCTGACGATGGTAACTGGCGATGCTAACTGACGATGCTAGCTGACGATGCTAACTCACGATGCTAACTGACGATGCTAGCTGACGATGCTAGCTGACGATGCCAGCTGACGATGCGCTGACGCCAGGTGACTGCTAGCGATGATGAGCGACGATGCTAGCTGCGATGCTAGCTGATGAGCCTTAAGCGCAAACGAGGCGAAACGCGTGCAGCTGGCGGTGTTTACCTGAGAGGAGCACTCGGGCGCGGCGACATCAACAAAAGCACAGAGAAACTCTGAAAGTCGAATTTAGCGCCTTTAAAACAGAGAAAAATTAACAGGAACCAACAGCACGGCTTTCTTTGACCTCCGTAATGATTCATTACAGTAACGTGTGTGTGTGCGTGTGCGAGTGTGTGTGTGTGCGTGCGCGCGCGTGTGTGTGTGTGTGCGTGCGTGCGTGCGCTGACCTTTCCCCAGTGTTAGCCGGTCTGAGCCATCACAGGAGGTATTAATGGACTAATCACATTAAACAGAGAATCATTAATCATCTCCCCTCAGCGCTGTCACTGCCACGCAACGCCTAATCAACTCTATTGTTTACACACACACACACACACACACACACACACGCACACACACATACACACACACATACACACCGGCTGGCATGAGCCTGGCACAAAAACTGATGCACACACACACACATACAGGACATACAAAAAAAAAAGAAACGTGCAATTTTTGCAGCAAAAAAACACGAAAACGAGCAAAATCTTCACCTTAAATCTCTCTTTTTAATTTTTAACTCTATTTTTTCTTTAACGGTTTCTATCTCTCATCACATTCTCCGTCTATTTTCTTTTTAGTTATTTATTCTTTTTTTTTTCTCCTTCCCCTCTCCTCCTTGCTCTCCCCTCCATCACCCCTCCGACTCTCCATCTTTCATCCTCTTCCCGCTGAGCGCTGTTTTTGCTGACTCAGCAGCGGCGTCATTAAGATGCCTGGTAAAAAAGACACACACACACACACACACACACACACACACACACACGCACACACACACACACTTTGCATCTTTAATAATAATCACGAAGCTGAAAGTGACACGAACGCTGAACAAAGCGGAAAAAAACTTAAAAGTTCATCTAAATTCTAATTTTAATGAAATTTCCCCTCCATGTTGCTGATTGGCCGTCACGTTACTGTAACTTTCCTGATGTTTTTTGTCAATAAATCAGCTAATTTAATTACGTTTATCCTAAATATTTATTACGGTGCAGTAAATCCACCTTAATTTTCTTTTTTTTTATAATTTATGTATTTTGATATATACAGTATATTGCTATACTACATGAATTTATTATATAATGCACCACACTCATACTATACCAAATGTTTTATATTCTAAATTACTGTACTATACATTATATTATGTTGTGTTATACTTTAACTCATATTACATTTCACCTTATAACCTATGCTATATTATTATTATTATTATTATATATATTAGATTTAGTACACTGATTCTTATTTTAGTTTATATTTCTCGTACTATTTATTTTTTACTTTCTCTATTTTAGTGTATTTTATTAATGTCTGTTTATTTTTTCCCTCTGAGGATCAATAAAGCTTCATCTTTATTTATTTAAATGTTACTTAGATTGATGAGATTGGTTATTTTAAACGTTTAAAATAAGATTATCACCACGAGTGAGACTGAAACAACGTAACGAGACCTCTATAGACCTCAGTGTAGTCCTGGTCCTCTATAGACCTCAGTGTAGTCCTGGTCCTCTCTAGACCTCAGTGTAGTCCTGGTCCTCTCTAGACCTCCATCAGTAACCAGACCACCAGAGAGAAGATGGTCTGGTTCTATAGAGTTCTTCTTAAAGCTCCTCATCGGAGCCACCGGGTCGGATTCGGGTGAAACCAGATGACATCATGCAGGTTCACCAGAACCTCCTTCAGACCAGACTCCAGCAGGGACCAGTCCACCGTGGACAGACCCAGATCCAGCAGGGACCAGTCCACCGTGGACAGACCCAGATCCAGCAGAGACCAGGACTGAGAGGGCAGACTGTCAGACCCTCTGCAGTACCATGAGAGGTTCTCTAAAGGGACCCTGGTGCTCAGAGACACTACCTCTTTAGTCCACAGGGGGCGCCAGAACCACCACTACATGAAGGTTCCTGTTAGTAGCTTTAAAGGTTTTGTTCTTCTAATAAATGTAAGATTCATGATGGAGAACACTAATAAAAACATACGCATTATTACAATAAAACTATAATTCTGGCTTCATAGAAGCCCCTGAGGCCCCCTGCTGGTGACAGCGGGACACGGCGCGGTGCTCGGTACGTCCTGCCGCCCTCATTTGTTCACCTCAATTAAGTTAACGTCCCTGAATGAACACGTTAATGATTCATCGGCACTTGAACGCCTCACGGGGGCGGCTTCGAAAAAACGTGAAGCCGGGCGCAGCCAGATGTTACGCAACGACGAGCCCAGATGTGACGGCTGATAAATGTAAAACAGACAAACAATTTAAAGCATCTTTTTCTTTCTTTTTTTGGGGGGGGTTCTTCAGAGAGCTGCCAGTTAACACGGCTCATATATTCCAGCTCCGCTCAGCCGATCTCACCGGCGGAGTCCTGGAAAGTGTGTCAATGATTAGACACGGAGCGAGGGAGGAGCGGAAGGAGAGGTCGGAGGGAATTCCTTCACTTGGGAACACAAATACAAATAACGTGAGAAAAGGGAGAGCGGGGAGAAAGGAGATGAAGATGGTTGATCGGCGTTAACGATTAACGGCGATCAACCGAGCAGAGGAAAATATATTACGGTGAAAAGGAAACGTAGAAATGAATTAATGAAATGAGGCAGGGAGAAGGTACAGAGGTTGATATCTTTGAAAATAAATAAAATAATGAAATTAATGAAAGAAATGAAAGAAATAAAAGAAAGAAAAGAAAGAAAGAAAGAAAAGAAAGAAATGAAATTAATGAAAGAAATGAAAGAAATGAAAGAAAGAAAAGAAAGAAAAGAAAAGAAAAGAAAAGAAAAGAAAAGAAAAGAAATAAAATAAAATAAAATAAAATAAAATAAAATAAAATAAAATAAAAATAAAATAAAATAAAATAAAATAAAATAAAATAAAAGAAAGAAAAGAAAGAAAAGAAAGAAAAGAAAAGAAAAGAAAAGAAAAATGAAATTAACGAAAGAAATGAAATGAAATAAAATAAAATATAATAAAATAAAATAAATAAAATGTTCAGGATGTTTTGTGAGAAACTTAAGTCCACAGCAATGTGAGACTCGCTTCATGTAAAGTGAACCTCTGATAGGAGACATATTTATTTCTATAAACTTCACATATGTAGATATATTAGACGTTTAGACGACGGAAGAGAAAGAGGAAAGAAAAAAGGGAAGGAAAGAGGAAAACTGAAGACAATATGTTTTATATATTAACAGTTCAGCGACCAACGGAGATAATTAGAGAGCAGTGACAAACTTTCAGGAAGCTAAATAAAAGAATAAAAGAAAGTTATGCTGAAGGCAAAAAGACTAAAGGAAAAAAAAAAGAAATGTATAGATAATTATAATTGTCAAACGAAACAAAGACAGTAAAAAAAGAAGAAAGACAAACAGACAGAAATGAATAAATAAAAAGGAAAATATCAATGTTGGAAAAAGACTAAAAACATAAATAAGAAAGTAAGAAACAGAAAAAAGAAAGAAACAATGAATTGCAAATATTTTATGTAAAAAAAGAAAGAAAGAAATAAAGAAAGTTACAGAGGATGGCAAAAAAAGAAAAAGAAACAAAGTTAGTGAATTGCAAACATTTTCATAAAAAAATAAAAATAAAGAAAGACAGAAAAAAAGTCAGCGAGATTTACAAAAAATTAAATAAACACAACAATAAAAATTAAATTAAAAAAATCAACCGATTCAAAAATATATGAAAAAAGAGAAATGAAGACTGACGACGTCGTAAAAAGAAGGATGGAAGTAGAAACGGAGAGCGGAGGAAGAGCTTTAAGAGCGTCGGTGTCTCTGAGCGTCTAATTTGTAAGACGAGGGAGACGGAGAGCTAACCAAGTGGAAAACTATGATTAAACCCTTCCACTGTAATAATGAGATCTACTCCAATCCTTTTAACACCACCCTTCACACACACACACACACACACACACACACACACACACACACACACACACACGCTCTTCAAACCAGGATTTTTTTTAAATTTAAATTTAAGGTCAGTCGTGTAATTTGTGTCAGTGTTTCTGTGTTTTAATCACTTTAAAGGCTCATCCTTCGTTTTCTGTTTGATTTGCAGTCTTCGTCTTTAAGTACGATTACTGAAGTACTGAGAGGAGCTTCTAACTGGTCCTGAACCGGTCTCTGTGTAGTCCTGGTCCTCTATAGAACTCAGTGTAGTCCTGGTCCTCTATAGACCTCAGTGTAGTCCTGGTCCTCTATAGACCTCAGTTTAGTCCTGGTCCTCTATAGACCTCAGTGTAGTCCTGGTCCTCTATAGACCTCAGTGTAGTCCTGGTCCTCTATAGACCTCAGTGTAGTCCTGGTCCTCTATAGACCTCAGTTTAGTCCTGGTCCTCTATAGACCTCAGTTTAGTCCTGGTCCTCTATAGACCTCAGTCTAGTCCTGGTCCTCTATAGACCTCAGTCTAGTCCTGGTCCTCTATAGACCTCAGTGTAGTCCTGGTCCTCTATAGACCTCAGTCTAGTCCTGGTCCTCTATAGACCTCAGTGTAGTCCTGGTCCTCTATAGACCTCAGTGTAGTCCTGGTCCTCTATAGACCTCAGTGTAGTCCTGGTCCTCTATAGACCTCCATCAGTAAGCAGACCACCAGAGAGAAGATGGTCTGGTTCTAGAGAGTTCTTCTTAAAGCTCCTCATCGGAGCCACCGGGTCGGATTCTGGTGAAACCAGATGACATCATGCAGGTTCACCAGAACCTCCTTCAGACCAGACTCCAGCAGAGACCAGTCCACCGTGGACAGACCCAGATCCAGCAGAGACCAGTCCACCATGGACAGACCCAGTTCCAGCAGAGACCAGTCCACCGTGGACAGACCCAGATCCAGCAGAGACCAGTCCACCGTGGACTAGACCCAGATCCAGCAGAGACCAGTCCACCGTGGACAGACCCAGATCCAGCAGAGACCACAACAACATGAAAGTTCTTGATATTTGAGGTTCTTTACTGTACGTGGGTATTTCCAGAGGTAAATATTGTACTTTTTCCTACATTTCTGTGCCAGCTTTAGTTTCTCTTCCCCTTCCGGTCCAGATGAAACCTCGTACCTCCAGACGTGTTGGTGCTGAATGTTTGTGATGAACTGAAGGATGAAGTGTTTCCTTTGTGTTGAGAACTTCTCCAACTAAATAAACTCTCTACGAAGCCTCGTCACAGAGCAGAAAACACCACTGTCACAGTGTGGTACTAGTACTTTTACTGAAGTCAAAGTTCTGAATACTTCTTCCACCATCGTTTCCACATTTCACCAAACTCTGGAGGTTATTTTTAAACATTTTTCAGGAGAGCTGTGCTAACAGCGTGGAGAAACAGCAGCGTTAAATCTGAACCTTTTAATCTTTTCTAATTGTCAAAGCGAAACCCTCCAACAATCGTTTCACCCGACTCCCGTTTCCTCGGTGTGAAGCTCCTCAGTCGTCTTAACGGGCTTACAGACGGCCTCCTCTGTTTCAAAGACAAATCCTATTTTCAGCTCTCATCAGTCAAGAACAGACACGAGGATGTCTCTGTTTCAATATCTCATTTAACCACACACACACACACACACACACACACACACACACACACACACACACACACACACACAGCCTGTTGCCACAGCTGCATTTGAAGACAAATCCCTTTTTCTGCTTTGCCGTCTCAGACAAAAAACCACTGGTCTCATTTTGTTAACCCGGCCTGTTGCTCGAGATAAAAGAGGACTTTGTGTGATCAAGTGCCTTCATTTAGGTCCTCTCTTTTCTTTTCACCTCCTTCCTTTCATCCTATTTTCTCCTCCTTTTTTTCCGCTTTTTCCCGAAGACCAAATCAGGCTCTCTGTGTTTGGACAGGACATTAAACTGCACCGTGTCAATGCCTGCAAAGAACAGTGTCTCTGTGTACTAATACATTAATACAAAATGTACTTGGTAGCTATCCCGGGACAAATATGTAATTACAGGGAGAGAAGAGGAATTACTTTGTACCTCCTTAAACTGAGTCATTGCCTTCTCTTGGTCAGTTTAAACAAGCTGTTATCACAACACAAACGTTGGCATTGTGGATTTCTGATGATTTTTTCTTTCATTTGTTCAGAACAACTGACGTAATACATCTAACAACTGTTATTTAAAGTTACACGGTATAATAATGAGTATAACGTGAGAGAGTCTACAAAGGTGGATAAGGGGTTTGGTGGATGGACTCTCCCCCAGGAAACAATCTCATTACTTTGTTGCGTTGCTTTGTTGCGTTACTTTGTTGCGTTACTTTGTTGCGTTACTTTGTTGCGTTACTTTGTTGCGTTACGTTGTTGCGTTACGTTGTTGCGTTACGTTGTTGCGTTACGTTGTTGCGTTACGTTATTGCGTTACGTTGTTGCGTTACGTTGTTGCGTTACTTTGTTGCGTTACATTGTTGCGTTACGTTATTGCGTTACGTTATTGCGTTACGTTATTGCGTTACGTTGTTGCGTTACGTTGTTGCGTTACGTTGTTGCGTTACTTTGTTGCGTTACTTTGTTGCGTTACTTTGTTGCGTTACGTTGTTGCGTTGCGTTGTTACGTTGCAACGTCATGTTACTTTATGTTGCAACATTATGTTAAAGTTGTTACTTTAAGTTGTAACGTTACTTTATATTGTAACGTTCCGTTGTTATGATTGTTACATCACATTGTTACGTTACATTGTTACATTACATCGTTACGTTACATCGTTCCATACATCGTTACGTTATAATAACATCAATAAGAGTCGACAGCTATGCGAGTGGCTGTGAGGCTGTACGAAGGAACGTCACAGCTTTAATATACGCTATATATGCTATATGCTAACATGCTATTGCTACGTAGGAATAAAGGTTGACCACATTCACCTGAGCATGTTAGCATGTTAGCATGCTAATGCTCATTGGAAAGTTGTTTTTTGTTTTTGAAAAATGTGAAGAGGAGATGGAGGGAATGAGGCAGAAAGAAAGAGAGAACGGAACGAGAAGAAAAGGAAACCAAAGTATTGATCAAAGAGAAATGTACAACTCACCAAAGTTAGTCGGATTCTTCCTCTGGGGAACATGAGCGTTTGTTCAAAGTTAATCCAGAGTCGTTGTAATATTCCGGTTGCTCACGTGATCACAGTTTGGCTTCAATCAGACACATCTGTTAACGATCGGCGATCTGATGAGGAAGGTTTGTACAAACTCCAGGAAACTTGAGTTATTGATCCGCTGAGATCTGAGCAGCGAGGGAAAGATGGCCGTGTGTTCAACATCTGGGCCTGGAAGAGTTAGAACGGGCCTGTGCACCTACATCATCTTCATCAGTGTGTGTGTGTGTGTGTGTGTGTGTGTGTGTGTGTGTGTGTGTGTGTGAGAGGTGTGAAATAGAGTCGCACTTGAAGCAGCTGATTAGCCGGCGAGGCTCCTCTGTACTCCCTCAGTACTGCAGGGATGGAGGGATGAAGTGGAGGAGAAGAACTGGAAAGGGGGGAGGACGAGAGTGAGGAAAAGGAGGGAGGGATGGTGGACGAGGAGGAGAAGGAAGCGAGGAAAGAGAGGAGGAGGAAGAGAAGATGACAAAGATCGAGAATGAATGAAATCGGTCGAGAAAGAAAGAGACGCGAAGGAGGAGAGAGAGAAAAGGAAGAGAGAAAGAAGAGATTAAATGACGAAGAGAGGAAGAAAGGGAAAAAGATATTTGATATTTAGAAAGAAAGACAAATGAAATAAAAGTGGGAGAGGAGAGAAGTATCAGGAGGGAAGGATGAGGAAGCGATGACAATTAAGAGAAACAATGAAGAAGAGAAAGACAGAAAAAGAAACAAAGAGAAACAAAGGTACAAAAAAGAAAGAAAGATTAAACCTTAACTAAATAATCGAAGCAGAAGGAAGAGAGGAAGAGAGGAAGAGAGGAAGAAACGGAGGGAATGAGGAAAAGAACAGAGGATGGAGGAATAAGTGAGAAAGAAATGAAAAGAAAGAAAAGTATAAGGTTTGAGAGAAAAGAGAAGGAAAGCTTGGTGGAGGAGGAAAGCAGGTTTTTCCCAGCAGATACCATCTCCGTCATCAGCTTTCTGTTCCTTTTCACATCGTTACAATCAGACCTCCATTATCTCCCATTAAGGAGCCAGGAAACACTGCGCCGCTTCCTCACCCAC
>JACSYO010000820.1:75000-97500 GCA_016806645.1 Ophiodon elongatus
AGATGATATTCATATTATTGTCTGTACTTTATTAGCCATATATTCATAGTTATACTACTGTCTATTGTACTTATACCTGCACTTCATGTTGTGTAACTGTCATCTTCAAACTGTGCTCACATCTTAACGTCTTCATATTTACACTCCAATTAAAGGTGCTAACTAGAACCATAAATGGTTCTGCGGCTCGTTCTATAAGGGAACCCTTTTTTTTTTGGTAACCTTTTATAAAGATTCCATCTGAAACCCTTTCGGAGGGTTCTACACATTACAATTTTAAAGAAACAATTTTTCAAACCCATCCTAACTTCCCAAACTGAACAACAGTGTATAAAGGAGTTAAAATGAGCTCCACCTTAAACATCTGCAGCATGAATAATGATCCAAACAAATATATATGTGAAAACTCTAGTCTGTGTTGGGCTTGAACGAAGCTCTGAGTCAGGCTGAATGTCTGAGGTGGATATGAGAAGGTAGAACGTCTGAGATATGAGAAGGTAGAACGTCTGAGATATGAGAAGGTAGAATGTCTGAGATATGAGAAGGTAGAACGTCTGAGGTGGATATGAGAAGGTAGAACGTCTGAGGTGGATATGAGAAGGTAGAACGTCTGAGGTGGATATGAGAAGGTAGAACGTCTGAGGTGGATATGAGAAGGTAGAACGTCTGAGGTGGATATGAGAAGAACAGCTGACAGGTGATCGTCAGTGAGAGAGGATCTGGATCTGTATCTGTTAAACTTTTACTTTTTGTTTACATATGGAGGTAGATCCAAAGAGAAACAACATCTTCTGAACCAAACATGAGCGTTGTTGTGTTGCTCTGCATGTTTGGTCTCGTCATGGTGATTCACATTGTGATCCTTAAACACTGAGACCTGTTCTCCACTAACTAAGCACACGGCTTTACCTTCGACTTCAGTAAATAAATACTCAGAAGTCCATGTTTAGTTAAAAACTCTACACTCTGTATCAATCTGTTGATTCATGTTTGAGGGCTGACAGCTAACTCACATCTCCTGTAAACTCTTGAATTGAGAAAAAAAACCCGGCAGCAGTCGCCTTCAAAATA
This sequence comes from Ophiodon elongatus, assembly GCA_016806645.1. Classification (NCBI taxonomy): domain Eukaryota; kingdom Metazoa; phylum Chordata; class Actinopteri; order Perciformes; family Hexagrammidae; genus Ophiodon; species Ophiodon elongatus. Next base: position 76,072 of record JACSYO010000820.1, read on the forward strand.
AAAGCACTGCATCTGTATAATGTGCACCATGTACACTTATTTACGTTTTATTCCTAATTTCCCGTTGACTTCCCGCGGGCCTGTCAGCGACAGCCAAAGGACCGGGTATAATGCCCAGGTCTGTTCTACAGGGAACCCTTTCATATTCCAAGGGTTTCATCAAGAAAACACCTTGGAGGTTCTACATGGAACGCTTTAATATTCCAAGGGACTCATCAAGAAAAAAACCTGGGGGTTCTACAGGGAACCCTATCATATTCCAAGGGTTTTATCTACAAGACAACTAAGGAGTTCTACGGGGAACCTTTTCATATTCCACGAGTTTCATCGGGGTTCTACGTGGAACCCTTTAATATTACAAGGGTTTCATCTACAATTCAAGAAAACACAGAGGGGGTTCTAAAGGGAACCCTCTCATATTTAAAGGGTTTCATAGAACACACCCAGGGGGTTCTACAGGGAACCCTCTCATATTCCAAGGGTTTCAACTATAATACACCTCGGGGGTTCTAAGTGGAACCCTCTCATATTCCAAGGCTGTCATAGAACATCCAGGGGGTTCTAAAAGGAATATTTTTATATTCCATGGGTTTCATTTAGAACACACCTATAGGGGGTTCTACATGGAACCCTTTTATATTCCAAGGGTTTCATCTAGAACACACTCATGAGTCCCCTAAAGGACCAGGGCTGAACCCACAACACTCGTGGTTCTTGATCACAGTTTTTGTGGGTGTGGTCTGAGAGGATCTTTTAACACCCACGCTTTCAACGATCCTTGAAGAACGCTTTCTTCCAAAAGGGGTTCTTTTTGGAACCCTTATTTCCTGGAGAGTACACCTCACTATTACACTGCTAAACACTGTTTTATTTGCGACCTACTTCCTGTCCGATGCAGAACCTGTTCTCTACTTCCTGTCCGATGCAGAACCTTTTCTCTACTTCCTGTCCGATGCAGAACCTGTTCTCTACTTCCTGTCCGATGCAGAACCTGTTCTCTACTTCCTGTCCGATGCAGAACCTGTTCTCTGTGCAAAGTCAATAAAGTTCCATCTGATAAGCCAACAGCTGATTGTTGTTGTGGCGTTACGTTGTGATGAGTGTATGTGTGTCAGTCAGAGACAGACAAAGGAAACACAAAATGCCTTGACCAACATTTTTGGTGTGTGTGTGTGTGTGTGTGTCTCTGTCTCACACACACACACACACACACACACACACACACACACACACACACACACACACACACACACACACACTAAGTGCTCGGCCCATGCTGGAGGCGAGTAGAGACATTGCACTACTAGCCTACTTTAGGACAGGTCAGTCCTCTAAAAGCGTCCAGCCACCGTGAAATTCATATTATTCCCATGGAGGACACACACACACACACACACACACACACACACACACACACACACACACACACACACACACACACACACACACACACACTGAGTGTATAGCATCATCTCTCTGCTCCTAACACGCCAGTTCACAGAAAATACATGAGAAGAAAAAACTATAAATCTCACCTATAACCAGACTTCATGCAAAAATCACCAAATTTTACATTAAAAATAATTGTTTTTCTTTCTTCCTTCATGGTGCAGTAGGATTAATGTGCAGAGTTGTGTGACATTATAAGTGTACTTCCCAAAAGGAAACTTACACAACTGAGATGTGGAACCTCCAGCTCACCAACGGAGAGAACGAAGGAAACGTTGTGAAGTTCAGCAGTGAAACTTCTGAAATAAAAAAAATATATATTTGCATTATAACAAATTATGTATTTTGTTTTTTAACATTTCGAACAATTTGTAGACAAATACATTTCTAACATAAATTATTATTCCAAGCGCAGGCAGTATTTATTTTTTTTTATACTCAAATAAAGTACCTAGAAAGTGTACATTTAGTACTTGATTTAATGTACTTTTCACTACAGGCTGGCGTGTTAATGTGTTTTTTACTGATATTAACTAATTAGTAAAAATACATAGTAAAAATAATAATAATTATTATTATTATTGTTATAATAATAATAATAATAATAATAGTCTCCATAAGGACTACTCTGCAGTATAATGAGTATTTTTTATAATTTAAATATATTTCCCGATGATATTTGAGTACTTTTACTTGAGTATTATTCTGAATGCAGTACTCAGTACTTCCTCCCGCTGTAGTACTGTAGTACTGTAGTACTGTAGTATAGTGGAGTGTGGAGAAGCCGTGTCGTGGTCAGCGTGGGTTCAGAGTCTGGAAGCAACGTCACGCATCTGGAGAGAGCGCGCGCTCCAGCCACGGATCCCCGGAGAGGATGAGGAGGATGAAGAGGATGAGGAAGAGGATGATGATGACGATGAGGATGATGAGGAGCGCGTGAAGCCGTCGTGGTTCTGCTTTTGACTTTTGGATTCACCGTCAGGATGGAGGCTCTCGCGGGTGGAGTTACGCGGTTGTGATCTCCCCCCTCCCTCCCCGCCCCCCAAGAGATGGGGGACCCTCACCGGCGGACCCGGAGACTCGGCAGCCTCGCGACCAGGTCCCTGGTCTCCAGGGAGACCAAGCTCCGGCTGCGCGTGCTGTTCCTGGACGACAGCGAGCGCTCCTTCGAGGTGGAGGTGAGTGAAATAAACGGATTTATTTGTACTTATTTAACTGCGTATGTGCATCCCTATCTTCTCTGTGATGATACACAGTATTTCTGCTGCATTCAAAAAAAAATAATTACGATTTATTAAATACATCCCAATTAATAAATAAAATAAACACCCAGATTTTAACACATCCTGATTTAGGATTTGAAACTATAAACTATATTTATTCTACAATATTTAGCATTATATATATTAACTATAGTGCATTTAACCAGGTACTGGGTCTAATTTTGAGGTACTTGTACTTCCATTTTAATGCTGCATATACTTCCACTCCACTATATTTATTTGAGAGCTTTAGTTACTTTGCAGATTCAGAATGCAAAAATATAAATCAACTAATACATGTTGTGTTATTAAAGATTAAAAAGTAATTAAAATGAGCTCCACATTTAGCTGCAACATTAAAGTGATGGACACATTAATGCATCAATAATAATGATCCAATGATATATATTATTCTACATATTGAGTACTGTTACTTTTGGTTCTTCATGTATTTTTTCATAGTACTTTTTCCCAATGTGGGATTACTACTTTTAATGAAGTAAAACATGCAATACTTTCTCCAGTACTACTTATTTTAACTACTAACATATTGAATGATTTATAGTCTTGTAACCCTAAACTGCTAATGTGTACTTTTAGTCATAACAGAGTACTTTTTTACCATAAAAGTACATTATAAATGAAAGATCTGAGTAGTTAGGGGGTTTGTGTAATTGACCTCCGTTTTAGATGTTGGATGAGTCGATGACTCATCACTGACAGTTGGATTTCTCCCACTCAGACACAGCTGTGTCTTGGTGTTTAAGGACTTCACTTCTACTTCAGTGCTTCCTGTTAACATCCAGAGTGTCCCTTCACACCTATTTCTGAGAGTATTTCTGCTTCCTAAACTATTCAAGAGTTAAAACCAGCAACAGTCACCAACATCTCATACTTCTATCCATCCATCCATCCATCCATCCATCCATCCATCCATCCATATTATATATCCATCCATTTATATTATATATCCATCCATTATCCATTTAGCCATAAATGTATCTATCCATTTATCTATTTATACATCCATTTATATATCCATTCATCCATTTATCAATGTATTCATCCATTCACATCCATCTATTATGCATTTAGCATCCATCCATCTATCCACCCATTTAGCTATTTATCCATCCATCAATGTATCTATCCATCAATTTTCATCCATCCATTATCCATTTAGCCATCAATTTATCTATCCATCCATCCATCCATCCATCCATTTATACATCCATCCATCCATTTATACATCCATTTATATATCCATTCATCCATTTCGTCCATCCATCCATTTATATATCCATGTATCTATCCATCTATCCATCCATTTATCAATTTATTGATCCATTCACATCCATCTATCATGCATTTAGCCATCCATCCATCTATCCACCCATTTAGCTATTTATCCATCCATCCATTTAATCATCCATCCATTTATCCATCCACATATCTATCCATCCATTTACATCCATCCATTATCATTTAGCCATCAATGTATCTATCCATTTATCTATCTATCATCCATCCATCTATTTATACATCCATTTATATATCCATTCATCCATTTATCTATTCTTCCATCCATCCATTTATCTATCTATCCACCCATTTAGCTATTTATTCATCAATCCATTTAATCATCCATCCATTATCCATTTAGCCATCAATTTATCTATCTATCTATCTATCTATCTATCTATCCATCCATCATCTATTTATACATACATTTATTTATCCATGTATCTAACCATCCATCCATTTATCTATTCTTCCATCCATCCATTTATCTATCCATCCATCTATCTATTTATACATACATTTATTTATCCATACATACATTTACATACATCCATTATGCATTTAGCCATCCATCCACCCATTTAGCTATTTATCCATCCATCCATCCATCTATTCATCCATCCATTTAATCATCCATTTATATCCATTAATCATCCATTTATATCCATCCATCCATCCATCAGGAGCAGGAGAGACAACAAAACTTAGATTTTAAACTTTAAAGTGAAATGAAACAGATGCTTAATGCCATGAGACTGCTGGAGGTTCCTCAGAATCCAGAGCATTCTAGATATCCTCATTAAGATGCTTTCAATAAAAATGCCTGTTGTCATAAACTGACAGTCATTTTAAGGGAAAGTGTTAAAACTTTAAGAAAGTCAGCTTCATGAATTAAAATTGTCGCTGCTTTTCTTTGTCTTGAATGACACTTTACTAAATATATTTGGGTTTGTCAGATAAAACCAGCAACTTCAAGACGTCACACCTTTGGTTTTAGGAAATAATAATAATAAGAAAATAATCCGTAGATAAATCGATGACGAAAATAATTGTTTTGTTGCAGCCAAAGATGGATTCATGAATGGATGACAGGACAAAAGAAAAACCCCCAAAAATACACTTTTATGAATTTATAATTAGGTAACTCGGCAATAAGTCAGACGCGTTCCCGGTGGGTGATGGCCTCCGCCAGGGCTGCCCTTTATCACCGGTCCTGTTCGTGACTTTCATGGACAGGATATCTAGGCGTAGCCGGGGGGAGGAGAACGTCGGGTTCGGGGGTCTCGGGATCGCCTCTCTGCTGTTCGCAGATGATGTGGTCCTGTTGGCCTCTTCGGACCATGACCTCCAGCATTCACTGGGGCGATTTGCAGCCGAGTGTGACGCGGCGGGGATGAGGGTAAGCACATCCAAATCTGAGGCCATGGTGCTCTGCCGGAAACCGGTGGATTGCTCCCTCCGGGTGGGGACGCAGTGCCTACCGCAAGCGAAGGAGTTCAAGTATCTCGGGGTCTTGTTCACGAGTGAGGGTAAGATGGAGCGGGAGATCGACCGATGGATCGGTGCGGCTGCAGCAGTAAAACAGGCGCTGCACCGGACCGTCTTGGTGAAGAGGAGCTGAGCCGGAAGGCAAAGCTCTCAATTTACCGGGCGGTCTACGTTCCGACCCTCACCTATGGTCACGAACTCTGAGTCGTGACCGAAAGAACGAGGTCTCGGATACAAGCGGCCGAAATGAGTTTTCTCCGTAGGGTGGCCGGGCTCAGCCTTAGAGATAGGGTAGGAGCTCAGACATCAGGAGGGAACTTGGAGTTGAGGCGCTACTCCTTCATATCGAAAGGAGTCAGCTGAGGTGGTTCGGGCATCTAATCAGGACGCCTCCTGGACGCCTCCCGTTAGAGGTTTTCCAGGCACGCCCAACTGGTAGGAGGCCCCGGGGAAGACCCAGGACACGCTGGAGGGATTATATCTCCCAGCTGGCCTGAGAACGCCTCGGGATCCCAGAACAAACTGGAACGTGTTGCGGGTGAGAGAGAAGCCTGGGTCGGCCTGCTAGGCCTGCTGCCACCGCGACCCGACCCCGGATAAGCGGATGCCAATAGATGGATGGATGGATGAATGGTAAAAAAATAGGTAGGTAGAAATTGGGACACAAAGAATCGTGTGAAACTACTTTTGTTTAGTAGTTAAAAAACTTGTGAATGTCAAACATCCTCACCAGCACATGAAATATCATAATTATCATAAATTAAACTTTGTCCTTCCTGTGAAATTCCAACACGACAACGAAGGTCAAGCTACAATCAGTAAGAGTTGAATTTTGTTCCAGACTGCAACCGATTGCTGGCGACAGATTTTTACAAGAAATACAAAGAATTCGACTTTTGTGAATTTCTAATTAAATATCTTGAAAATAAACTGAAGGAATCAAACAAATACTACGTTTCTTCGGCCCGCCGAACATCTGTGTGACATGGAAACGTCTGGATGTGAAACGTAAACACTCTGCTGTCTATGAACCGTCATGAAGAAAAGCAGAGAGACGGTTCGGGTTTTCTTCAACATGGTGACGTTGCCTTCGAGGCAGTAACGCAATCTAAAAAGAGACTTTCACTGTGTGTGTGTGTGTGTGTGTGTGTGTGTGTGGCAGTATTGTGTTTGCAAAGTAGCTCCCGTTATCCACGCCTATGCTTTCTCTGTCGGTTTCCCAGCAGCCTCCGGGACTTTTAGTAGCATCTTAACAAGAGGAGGAGGAGGAAGAAATAGAAGAAAGATAGATAAGAAAAAAAAAAAGGGATGAATGGATGGATGAGGGCAAAAATAAACTCTGCCCACCCTGTGATAAAAATAGTTTATCTGGTCATATATGTGTGTGTGTGTGTGTGTGTGTGTGTATGTGTGTGTGTGTGTGTGTGAGACCAAACCCATGCTAAGATGTGGAGGTGAAGGATAAAAGATGTATGCGTGAACGAGCGGAGGAATGGTGGAAAGACAGAGTAGTTGAATGCACTCTCAAAGTTTATTTTATTGAAGAAATTACGATTTCAGGAATAGTAAACTAAAGTTGTGTCAAACTAAAACCATTTTATAAAATAAATAATAAAAAGAATTAGTACAATCAGACATTTAGGATTTGGCACCACCCAGTGGTACACAAAAAAAGCGCAGGCCAGTATTCTATTGAAAAAGTACTCCAATGATTTAGCATTGCACCAAGGCGGCAACCTCCAGAGTGAAACCAATGCGGAAGTGCCTTAAAACCTGCATTCTCTCTCCTGACCACCAGGGGGCGACTCCTCTGGTTGTATAGAAGTCAAAGCTTCATGTGTTAAAGCTGCATTCTCTCTCCTGACCACCAGGGGGCGACTCCTCTGGTTGTATAGAAGTCAAAGCTTCATGTGTTAAAGCTGCATTCTCTCTCCTGACCACCAGGGGGCGACTCCTCTGGTTGTATAGAAGTCTATAGAAAATGACTCTACTTCTCTCTTGATTTATTCCCTCAGTAAACATTGTAAACATGAGTTTATGTCTCAATCTCTAGTTTCAAGTCTTCTTCAATACAGCATGATGTTCATTTATAAAATAGTAAACAGCGTCACTCCTCCGCATGCCAAATATGGTAACTTCCTTTCATTGGTCGCAAAAAAATCAACACCTCTCTCTAACGCCACACCTCCAGCTTATTTTAGAGACAATTTAAAAAAATAAATCATTTTAGGAACGTTATATTTCATAAACAAGCACATTGTTCTCGAGCCACCAGATTGGACCACAAAGTAGCTCTCCACTCAATTTGTGCTCCATTCCGCTCTATTGAAACTAACTGCTCTGTTGTTCAGGGGGCGGCCATTTGTTTCCAGTAATCGTCGGTTAGGCCTGTGTTCTCTTTATAATCGCTTACAGCTGCTCCGTCCTTCCTCTTCGTCCTCCTTCCTCTTCCTCCCTCTCATGACAAGTTAATGAAGGGCGTCCAGCGACCCCCGCTGGGGCGCTGAGCGCCGCCTCGCAGACAGCAATCCATAAAAAAAAAAAACCTGTTGCAATGCAAAAACAGCATCTCAGTAATTAGAGAGAGGAGAGAGGAGAGGGAAGGAAGGAAGGAAAAGAGGAGAGAGGAGGCATGAAGACGTTTGAGGTGGAAAGGATGAAATGGGAGGACCTGATCAAATAAAAATAAACAAAAATACTGACAATAAACGTATCTTCATAAGATACTTTATCAAAAATTCAACAGTTGCCAAAGAAAAAAAACTACTGAAATCATAAAAGAATGACAGAATATTTCAGATATCTAATATTTAAAGAGGGCGGCGCCATAATATCACAATATTTAATAATTATCACAGTCTAGAGGAAAGGGGGAAATACACAAAGCAGAATATGGGAGGAGCTTATTACCTAGAGAGCTGCAGTAAGCTCGTTAAAAAAACAGCACTGTATGCAATCAGCTCGACGACATCGTAGAAGACAATATGTACAATTTTGCCAAAAACAAAATTAAACTCACCAAGCGGTACTTATTTTAGCTGTTAGCCAAACACGCCACGAACTTTTAGAGTTACACTACAAAAACAAATCTCCATTTGTGAAGTTGTTTCTGTTCATAACGGATTGTTATAACATTAATGAAAAACTCTCAATTTCAACAGAAACCGACACATATTACCCATTTTTGTTGACCGATGACATGAAACATAACAACGTTAGATTGTGTAATCATGCATTCATGCGCCAGTAGAAAAGTGCACGACAAATTCTAGCTCATTCACAACAAAACATGCATGAAATCAAACATCTATGCGTCTTGTTTCTCGCCTTTTTTTTGTGTGAAAGGCAAAAGAGTCAATGGACCTCCAGCTCATATTATACAAACTCTCATTATGCAAAGTGAGCGAAGTATCAGAGAGCTGCACCACGTAGTCCGGGTCCCCCGTGAGTCCCCTGGACTCCAGTTTTGAGAGCATCTCAATTATAAAAAAAATCCAATTATCCCTCTCACTCTCTCTTCCTCCATCTTTTAATTCTCTCTCTCTCTTTCAGCAAAAGGTTTTAGGAGGCGACTTCTTCAACAAAGTGTGTGGTCATCTGAAGCTGCTGGAGAAAGAGTACTTTGGACTGGAGTTCAGGCACCACGGAGGCAACTACGTAAGGAAAGCAAAACACACGAGCAAAGATTATTTTATAATAATAATAATGCATTTAATTTGTAACGCACTTTTCATTCATAAAGAATCTCAGAGTGCACAGAGCCAGTACATAGTACATAGTTAAAAACATAGTTAAAACAGACTATATTTAAAAACATAGTTAAATTAATTTATTAAGTTAATTTTGGATTCCTTTCGTCGTACGTCTGTGTTTCGGTTGCAGGTGTGGCTGGAGCTGCTGAAGCCGCTGGTCAAACAGATTAAATGTAAGTTTCTGAAGCGTCGATCATGTGACGCGCGGTTTAGCTTTAGCGAATTCAAGCTAGTTATCTTTTATTTTGAAACGAAAGCTAAACGAGTAGAGAGTCGGACCTTCGATCGGCACATTCCGTACGGTTACGGTTGACCGAAAGTTACTACGACATTTATGGCACAATTCAAACGGGATCAAAAAATTATTCGTCTCTCGCCGTTGACTTCTGTGCAGGTTTTTTTCTTTATTGTTTTTTTGCATTGTTCTCCACAATGTTCTCCGCACCTTTTCATGGTTCAGGCTCCTCCGGTACAGCTCTCGCAGCGTTACCAAAGAAAATGAATGTGCTGTAATTCTGTAAAATATCCCACAAAATCAACTTTGTATATAGTCATGAACCAGAAAGTATAAGAAATGCATGTTATCGGCAGAAATTGCTTTAGTCTTAGAATAAAATACATTTTAATTTCAAATTAAACGCCTGTTTGTTTTGTCTCCATTGGAACCTTTAGACTTCAGTCTTTTATTTTTTTTGCAAAGGGTTCCATAAACTATATTGGGTTTGGTTATTTTTCAGTGTATTAACTTTTATTTTGTTGTGTATTTTAGCTGTGATTCTTCTTTTCTTTTCCTCTCTCTCTCTCTCTCTCTCTCTCTCTCTCTCTCTCTCTCTCTCTCTCTCTCTCTCTCTCTCTCTCTCTCTCTCTCTCTCTCTCTCTCTTTTTTCTCTCTCTCTCTCTCTCTCTCTCTTTTTTCTCTCTCTCTCTCTCTCTCTCTCTCTCTCTCTCAGACACCAACGATCTGTTCTTCAGGTTTATAGTGAAGTTCTTTCCACCAGATCCTGGACAACTGAAGAGAGGCCTCACCAGGTAGCAGCGCCCTCCGATATGATCAATGTTTGTCCTAAAATTACAATCATAGATTATTATAATATGTGTGTGTGCGTGTGTGTGTGTGTGTGTGTGTGTGTGTGTAGGTATCTTTTTGCCTTACAGATAAAGCAGGACTTGTCAAACGGCAGTCTGACCTGCAATGACAACAGCGCCGCCCTGCTGGTCTCTCACATACTGCAGTGTAAGCGTTGCCTAGTAACAGTTTCTCTTCCCCTTCCTGTCCAGTGAGAACCTCGTACCTCCAGACGCGTTGATGCTGAATGTTTGTGATAAACTGAAGGATGAAGTGTTTCCTTTATGTGTTGAGAAACTCCTCCTACTTCTTCAGATGAATAAACTCCTTAAAAAGCCTCGTGGATCAGCTGGAAAACACATCGTCACAAAGCTGTGTGTTATTACAAGGTTCTCACAGGACCTGATCTTATAGAATTAGAACTGTGGTATTAGTACTTTTACTTACAGTAAGTAAAGGATGTAAATATGTATTCCATCGCTGATTATTCAGCATAAAAAGGAGAAAAAATTAGATGCTTTAATTATAGAAATGCAATCAGATTTTTCCGGAAATTCTAACTTACCCAACAGTTTTACACTCTATAGCAGCTAAAGGAAAAAATCTTGTTTGTTTCATTATTTGCGCAAACATTGTTATACCAGGCGTTCTTTTTTTTTATGTAAATGTGTACGTGTGTGTGTGTGTGTGTTGCAGCAGAGCTCGGGGACTATGACGAGGAGCTGGACAGTCACCATTTAGAGATGAAGCAGTACGTCCCCAACCAGGAATATCTAGACCACAAGATCACCAAGTTCCACAGCAAACACAGGTAAACACTCTGTGTTTTCATCAGGCGGCAACCTCCGGTTCTGAAAAGTGAAGCCGATGCTTCTTGTCTTAAAGCTGCATTCTCTCTCCTGACCACCAGGGGGCGGCTCCTCTGGTTGTATAGAAGTCAAAGCTTCATGTGTTAAAGCTGCATTCTCTCTCCTGACCACCAGGGGGCGACTCCTCTGGTTGTATAGAAGTCAAAGCTTCATGTGTTAAAGCTGCATTCTCTCTCCTGACCACCAGGGGGCGACTCCTCTGGTTGTATAGAAGTCAAAGCTTCATGTGTTAAAGCTGCATTCTCTCTCCTGACCACCAGGGGGCGACTCCTCTGGTTGTATAGAAGTCAAAGCTTCATGTGTTAAAGCTGCATTCTCTCTCCTGACCACCAGGGGGCGACTCCTCTGGTTGTATAGAAGTCTATAGAAAATGACTCTACTTCTCTCTTGATTTATTCCCTGACAGGTCTCTAGCACGGCGTTGTCTGGTCTGGGAGTTGTCCATGTTTTCGTCTTACAACTTTAACGCTTTCAGTGTGTTTTCAGTTCATGAAAGTTAATTGTAACATTTTGGTGAAATAAAAATGTCTTATTCAGCGTTCGGTTGTAATTAGCTCCACCTTTTCATGTCACCTCTGGCCAAGATGGCAACCACAAAAAACAAGTTGGCGGCCGCTAAAAATCAAGACGGTGACCGCCAAATAAACTCAACACCAGAAACCAACGGGGGACGTCACTGTGACTACGTCCACTTCTTTTATACAGTCTGTGGTTGATTTTCACCCCAAAACATGGCCACAAATAGGGAGTAAACAAATCCCGCAGTCTGCAAAAACCTCACGTTAATCACGCCCAACGTCATTAACGGTAAAAACATGTGTTTGGCTAATACGTTCTCCGTAGAGGTGCGTCTCCAGGAGAGTCCGACATCCAGCTGCTGGAGGTGGCGAGGAAGCTGGACATGTACGCCATCAGGCCTCACCCCGCTCACGACGGGGAGGGAATGAGGATCAACTTGGCGGTCACACACTCTGGGGTCCTGGTCTTTCAGGTTAGTGGATCAGCTTGCATGACTCTACCCGGCCAGCAGGAGGTGCTGTTTGTAACCACAGGAGCAGCTCAGCTATAGGGAGCGTTCCTCTGTTGGTTGGTCCAAAGTAAAATATCTCAACAAATATTGAATGGATTGTGATTAAATTTGGTGCAGACATGCAGGGTATCCAGACGATGAATCCTAAAGAATTTGGTGATCCCTTGACTTTTTAAATTCAGCCCCACCAACATGTTAAAACTGACCAAATTCATCGTCGTCTTGCACGGAAAGGACGTTTTGATGCCTTCTGTTCTGCACTTTCCAGGGAAACACCAAAATCAACACGTTCAGCTGGGCGAAGATCCGCAAGCTGAGCTTCAAGCGCAAACATTTCCTCATCAAACTACACGACAAAGTCGGGGTGAGGATGCTGCGTTTGTTCAATATCTGTCCGTGCACATACCGTGCACGTCTATTGATGGGAAGTGTTTGTCCATGCAGCCGTCGTGTAAGGATACGCTGGAGTTGTCCATGGCCAGCCGAGATGTGTGCAAGTCCTTCTGGAAGACGTGTGTGGAGTACCACGCCTTCTTCAGGCTGTCCGAGGAGCCGAAGACGATGCACAAAACACTGCTGTCCTGTAAAGGCTCCAGCTTCAGATACAGGTAAGACACGCACTGCTGTCCTGTAAAGGATCCAGCTTCAGATACAGGTAAGACAAACACTGCTGTCCTGTAAAGGATCCAGCTTCAGATACAGGTAAGACACGCACTGCTGTCCTGTAAAGGATCCAGCTTCAGATACAGGTAAGACACGCACTGCTGTCCTGTAAAGGATCCAGCTTTAGATACAGGTAAGACACGCACTGCTGTCCTGTAAAGGTTCCAGCTTCAGATACAGGTAAGACACGCACTGCTGTCCTGTAAAGGTTCCAGCTTCAGATACAGGTAAGACACACACTGCTGTCTTGTAAAGGCTCCAGCTTTAGATACAGGTAAGACACACACTAAGTAATAAATCCCAGTTGGTTTTCTGTTGTCCTTCCTGTTTCTTTCACATTGGCTTTTTGTCAAGGGAACCAGTAAGACGCTAACTTCCTGGTTGGCCTACAAAAATATAAAATATTTAAAAAAATGTGTTTGTTTGTGGCAGCGGACGGACGCAGAAACAGCTGCTGGAGTGTATGGGATCGGGGGAGAAGAAGCCTTCGCACTTTGACAGGTGAGAATAAATCCATCAGACCTCTTGATCGTAGTAAACACAGATTCTGATGCTAAAATGTACCCGTTTTATGAAAATACCATCAAAAAGGTGCAAACGGTGTACTGATCCACCAAAAACAGGAGCTTTAAAACGTTTTCTTTGGATCAAATAACTTGGATGACTCCGAGGTTTGAAGTTACTCGCTTCTTTTGTTGAATTCACTGTATGCTTTAGCCATTAAGCCAACAGATAGAACTCTTTCCTCTATTTTCATCCTGTGAATCTCAGGTAATCATATATTACCGGAAAATTGGAAAAAGAGATAAAAACACGAGCAAAAGAAGGCTAGAAAAGCCACTTGTTTTGGTTCTCACCATCTGTTTGTCTCATCATGTCTGTTTGTCTTCATCAAGGACTTACAGTCAGTCAGACTTTGATCCCAGACAGTGTCGCTCTTCTCCCGATCTCCTCACGGATGTCTCCAAACAAGTAAGAAAAACTACCATTTATACACATAAACATACATATGGACATCTTTTCCGTTAATACACATGGTGATGATTTTTGCTGGTTGGATCGAAAGTGAAGGCAGAATAATTCCAATAAACAAGTTCGCCAATGATGGCTCGCAAGTTTTGTCATTTTTAATGCAAAACTGGGGTCTTTTCTTGGTTTTACAACACAATATATCCAGTAATTTGAATATCTTTGGGTTTTGGTCTGTTGGTCTAACAAAACATTTGATAACGTTACCTTTTTTTTCTTCAGTTTTCTGATATTTTAATGACCAAACAATGGATTAAGAAAATGATTGGCTGATAGCGAATGAAAATAATTGTTACTTGCTAATGTTTGTGTTTCTTACCTCCTCAGTCGTACGAGCACTCCCACCTGTTCACCCGGTCGGGTCACGCCTTGGCGATCTGCAGTCAGGACGAGTTGGACCCACATCACCGAGGCGTGGACAACGTCGACATCGGAGGAGGAGGAGGGGCTAAACGCAGCCAATCGTCCGTCGAGGTCGCCCAGAGGACCCGCCATCTCACCCAAGTCACTCCCCTCTCTCCATCTCTTCACACATTAACCCCCTCGCCCAAGACGAGATCGGCCTCCACATCTGTGATGGAAGACATGAGGGGAGGACGGATCGGGGTGCAGCGCCAAGCCCAACGGCTAGCCGGCGTCTATGGCAACCGCTCACGGCGGCGGCCCAACCCCCAGCCACACCCGGACGCCGCTCAGCAGCTGGTGCTCCTCTACCCAAACAGTCCAGCCTACCAGTATCGCCCCGTCCTCCCAAGATTCCCACTGGCTGGTTCCTCGCCTCTCAACCGCCACCCGTACTTGTCGGACTACGTTGCCGTTTCCTCACTGGAGCGCTTCCCGCCGGAAAGGAGGCGGGATTACGTGACGATGGCCGGTCTATCGCGGCAGCCTTTCTATCCGCTGGGCCACGACTCGCCGTCACTCTCGCCAATCAGGAGGAACCTGCGCCCTTCCGGGTCAGGCGGGCTGGGATTGGCTCGGGTGTACCAGCCGGGAATTAACGGGGCGAGGCTCCTCGGCGTTGGACGCACGGAGGCGGGTCATTACAGCGACGACTCCAACTTCCTCCCCGGGCTGCCTCGCCGCGTGGCTAGCCAACCCGACGTCAAGTTTCACCTCTCAAGGAGTTCTAACCCCGCCTTCGACCCCGCCTCCGAGTTCCGCCCCCTTGGTTACTACCCCCACCTGACACGCCCCTCCAGACCCAACTACCTCCCGCTGAACTCCTCCCCTCTGCCCGATCGACCCGCCTCGCTTTGCATGATCAGGGGAACCTCGGGAAGCTACAGCGACTCGGACCCGGAGGTTTTCTATCCGTACTACTGCCCACCACCCCAGCTGGGTAAACTGGTACAGCCCGCTGGACTCGCCAGGATGAGGTTCTCCTCCGGGAGCCTCCAACTGGAGGAGGAGGAAGAGGAGGAGTATAGAGCAGCGCAGGAGAAACAAAAAAAAGAGTTTAAGGGTGAAGAAGATAAGAAAGAGAAGACGGGAGACCGGACAAGATGTCCTGCAAAGCTCACTGAAGTCACTCTGTAGATGAAGACGAAAACAAAAGGTTCACGATATGATCACACTCAACACTGGCAAGATGGTTTGGAAAAAATAAAAAAGACTGTAGAATAAACAAAGCTATATGTGAAAGAGAAGTGTGTTTTTGAGGTGGCAGATGAAATGTACTGTTTTTTGCCTTGTTTTACTGAAAACCTCAGCTTTCTTAGTAGCATCATTACGGGTACAAGCTAGCAAATTTATTAAAATCTCTAAAACTACTAATGTGACCCACCTAGCTTATCATTAAAAGGTCCAACCATTTGTTGTAGCCTCGGCCTTACCCACTGACCTGGTTCTGACTTTGGTCTTGTTTTTATATCCAGCCATCAGTTCACTTGTATGCTACAATATCTGGGCGATGTAATTAATTAATTCAGATTTTTGAGTCTGCATGATGTGTAAAATATCAATATTGTGAAAATCGATTTACCACAAGATGCACAACATCAATGTTGACAGTCCTTAGCTGTATGGGATGCATTATTTTTAAATATCCACAATGTTTGTCCTGCAGGTGGAGCAGGTCAATTATAGTGTTTTTGCTCAACTGTCTTTGAAAGTTATGTTTTTATTTGTCCTACATTTAACTTTTCTGGCCATATCACCTTGACCTAAATTCAGTAAACCTGAGATGTCTGACCCAACTTTGCTAAAAAATTGGTCGGACGAGGCAATAAAGTGCATTTTAAGTCCTTAATATGAAGTATTGTCTGTTTGATGGATACGTAGGTCATTGGACAACTTTATGGTTGCTGTATCTGGGTATGTGTTTGTTATTATATATGAATGGTGAATTCTGTAAGAAAATGTGAAGTTTTTTTTGGTTTAAAGCGCCAATAAACGATTAAACAACTAGGGTAATTATGGTCATATTAATAGAATGCAACAAGACCTACAAATTAAATTAATCTGGTTTGTTCTCTACCATTTATCAGATCATATCTAATTGTTTGAACACATTGTGATAACAGAAAATCACATGCACGCAAGAAGGTCTATTGACTACAATAAAAGCAACATTTCTAAAATTGACATGGATGAAAACTTTCATTCAGAAAAATTTCATTAAAGAAAAAAACATTGGAAACAACATGTTTCTCAATCAAACTTAAATATTTATTCATAAAACTCTAAGTCCCGCTACAAAAAAAGAGTACACTTATGTAAATCTTACATCTTTCATTTTACATTTCCCCCCTCAACAAACATTTTCACATCCCTTATGATATATAAAAAGACAAAAATATACAATGACCAAGTTTTATAGTGTCTTTGGTACAAACTATCAGTAATATCCTCGATTACAGCTCCCTTCATGCTCTTGAGAAGGACATGTGCTACTTTCCTAGGTATTAAAAACAATGTTGTTACACATCAAGCATTTTGTTAAGAATAAACTTTCAGCTCTCAACAATGTTTTTCCCCAAACTTGATGTAGATAGAAAAAGGACACCGTCTTTTCCTGAGCAAGTCGAAGACCTTTGTGTGGTTGTGTCTTACTCGCAGATCCTTGAAAATATTCCTTTTCCTTTTATTTCCACTGAAATCTTATTCCAACCAGACACTTTTTGAACATCCCAGAATTGAATCTTAACCAACATTTACTTCTAGACAGATTAAAGCATTCATTTATGTTGCCATCGTTTAGGCTATTGTACAATGCTACTTGTTGTGTTACCAGACACAAGTAACGACACTGATCGTATTCAAATGGAAGCTGTTTTGAACATTTAGGTTGTCACTTTATCTTAACGAGCTTAATAAACTTGGTCTTAGACATCAAATATTTTAATTTAGCTAGTTACTTTGGAAACAACTGTTAGCTAGCAAGCTAGCTTACTTGTTAGCGAGCTACTAGCTGCCTAGCTAGTCTGGTAGCTCCCAAAATAAGTTTAAAATGTGTTTAAATTAAAAAAAAAAAAATGTTTTTGCAGTTTAATAAATTTGAGCATTTTAAACATATTTATGTAGATACATTTAGCTAGTTACTTTGGAAACAACAGTTAGCTAACAAGCTAGCTAACTTGTTAGCAAGCTACTAGCTGCCTAGCTAGTCTGGTAGCTCCCAAAAATACGTTTAAAATGTGTCTGAATTTTTTTAAATTGTTGTTTTTGCAGTTTAATAAATTTGAGCATTTTAAACATATTTATATAGATACATTTAGCTAGTTACTTTGGAAACAGTTAGCAAGCTACTAGCCAGCTGGTAGCTCTCAATAATAGGTCTGAATTCTTAAAATGTATTTGTTTTAACAGGTTTTTAACTAGGGAAATTAAAAAATGAAAAAGTTCAGATTCCTCAAGTGTGTTCCCTTTTAGGGTCTTCGCCTTGGATGTTCAAAATAATTACCATACGAATCAATCAGAAGAGCTAAAACTTGTTCCACTGGTGGGTTACATCTTTAAAAGCATTAAACCCTGAAAACTAAAAGTTTCGTGAGACCCAAACTGAATTCCGGGATAAGGGAACTGTAATTTAAAGTATTACTGAAGACAACAAAAAATATGTAATATTGGCATATAATCTGTCTCAAGTGCTACTGGACAAACATATAAACATCTACAAAGTCAAGACGAGTCATGACACACAAAAAAAAAAAAACATACCACTGCTAACGGACGAGAACCCTCTTCTATACATGTCTCTGTGTACTTTTAGAAAATGACTGACTGCATAAATAATCAAGGCACATGATGGTAATTTTAAGAAAGTTTAAACATAAAAGTTGCCTGCTCTCAATTAGGGACTTAAATTTGTATTAAGTCCGAAAAAAGACTGAAAACTTTAAGATTGTTTTTTAAAAACTTTAAACCAATTGATTAAAAAAAGAAATTCTGTGAATTTAGAATCCAACTCGGGGGAGAAAAAAAAAGGTCTTCAACCTGCAGCAGTGAATATATATATATATATTTATATATATTTATATATATATATATATATATATATATATATTTATATATATTTATATTTATATATATATATATATATATATATATATATATATATATATATATATATATATATATATATATATATATATATGTTATATATATATATATATATATATATATATATATATATATATATATATATATATATATATATATATATATTATTATATATATATTTATAATATCTAGTGTATATATTACATTAGTAGTGTGTGTGTGTGTGTGTGTGTGTGTGTGTGTGTGTGTGTGTGTGTGTGTATGTGTGTGTGTGTGTGTATATATGTGTGTGTGTGTACAGCGAGGAGACATCGCACAGCAAATCTCCTCCGTTTTCCGAATGGTCCAGCAGCGTCACCGTACGGAGACACAGTCTCTCTTCACATAACGTACACCTCCTTTTCCCCCGAAAGACGTTTTCTTGTCGCCTCAGTTGGTCGTGAATCTGAAGCCGAGGGACGGGAATAAGGGAGGACGGGGAGAGGAAGCAAAAAATAAAACATTTGGTGAATAAATGACAAAGAAAATCAAATAAAAAAGAACCAATGATAATGAAATGAGAACAAAAAGGTAACAAGGAAAGAAGGAAACACTATTGGTACCTGGCGAGGATGTGTGTGACCATCCTGTCCGTGATGCCTGGACAGACCTCTTCGGCCAATCGGATGTTGCGTTCGAGCTCCTCGATGGCGAGTCGCTGCTCAGAGTGCTCCTTGTGCTGCTGCTTCAACTGCAAGGAGGAGATGGTAAAATACGGTAAAATACCATAAATAAATTGGTAGAAGATGGTATAATATAAAGTAAAATATTAATTAGATAGGAGACAATCTTTATGCTAAGCTAAGCTAATCTGCTACAGCTTTAAAGTTAAAAAAAGGTCTCATGAAATGTCGAAATATTCCTTTAAGGAAGACAAACAGGTGGATTTTTTGTAATAATTCTATGTTATATTATTAAACATGTTCCACAAAACGTGAATTTGATATTTTTGGTTTGTTGCTTCGTTTGGATTGATGCATTTTTACTTTCACCACTAGATGGCGCCATGAAAGGAGAATATATTTATATATAAATATATTTATAAATGTCTCCTTTTAAAGCAACATTTTGACATCAAAGCTCACGTTACAGACACGATACAAACATATACATGTAGTGTATATATGTGTGTGTGTGTGTGTGTGTGTGTGTGTGTGTGTGTGTGTGTGTGTGTGTACTAACCTCAGTGAAGACAGGAGAGATGACTGTGGTCAGACTGGCCGATTTAACTAGCTGATCCTGACCCTGAACAGGTGAAGAGGAGAAACAAGGTGAGTCCCAAAATGTAGACGGACGAACGTCACACACACACACACACACACAAAAACACACACACACACACACACACAACTGACCGTTCCATTGAGGACTTTCCTTCCATCCGCTGGCGTCGGCTTCTTCTTCTTACGGACGGTGGTGAAAGACCACTCAGGTGAGTCGCTGTTCTCCTTATTACTGGACTCACTAATACACACACGCATAAATAAAAACACACACACACACACACACACACACACACACACACACTCACTTAGCATTGCACATATAGACATGAAACAGAACCGAGCTTCCAGCTTTAAAAAAAAAAAATGAAAATCTGGAAATGAAGAGTAATGAAATTACCCGTCTGAGTCGTCCGAGCTGCTGCCGCTATGCCCCTCCTCCTTCCACCGCCTGTACCTGTCAATCAACTCGCTGAGGTAGGACGTCTTCTTACAGTGTTTGCCGATGAACTTGTGTTTGAGGAGCTCTTTGGCTGTCGGACGCTGCGGAGAGAGAGAGAGAGAGAGAGAGAGGAAAAAAAGAGTGTTTTTAAAGGGGGAGAAAGAGTCTCGGTCTCTTTTATGGAGGAGAGGAGCTTTCTGTCCACCAGGAGGCAGCAGAACGCAGCTACAACCACACAGCAAGTTACAGGAAAACATATTGAGTTGACTCAAACATCCTCACCTGAAATACCACAGAAGAATTTAGTTTGCAGGATGACTAACAGCAGATGACAAATGACACAAAAAAAGAATAAAATCTGTATTTTCTTGAGTTCATAGGTCAAAATCTCAGTCCTAATACTTCCTGTATGATGTCAAGATGTTGGTAGTTTTGACTATTCTTCCCCCTAAATTTAACATTTAAGAACTGTAACATTTGTGAACAATTAACTTTTCTTTTTTTTTTGCCAGTAAAAGAAAACGGTAAAAGTCTGTAAAGTGTAAAACCAGCGGTGGAAGAAGTATTCAGATTTACCGTTGTAAAGTACATGCCCTGCATTCAAAACCCTACTTACATGAAAGTATTGAAGTATTATCAGCAAAATGTACTAAAAGTACAGATTATATTTGAAAATATTATTTTATTGATACTGAAGCATCGATGTTGGAGCAGCGAGTTCCTGTTATTGCTGCTGCAGCTGGTTTTAACTACTTTATACACAGTAAGTTCAGTCCAGTGGTTCCCAACATAGGGGTCGGGCCCCTCCAAAGGGTCCCCAGATGATTAATGGGAAAGAAGAAGAAACTAAGTTATGCTACAGAAATCTGTTTTCTTTATTTGGACTTTTCTTAAATTGTTCTGTGATAATTTGGGACTCAAAAGGTTATTTTTGTGAGAAATTTAGAGGTGAAATGTCTCTTTGGTGGAAGTGAAACATGACAGTGGGCCCCAAACTTAACACTAGTTTACTTTAAGGGGCCACAAGTAAAAAAAGCTGCAAACAACTGGTTTAATCTTTCACAAATGTGTAGCAGAAAATGGAAAGGACCTAAAAATGCCACTTAAAATGAAAACTGTATAAAACACATTTACTTTTTATTCTAAATATATTTTAGTTGAATCTGTATTATTTAATTATTGCTATTGTATTCTATTTTGCAACTAATAGTATTATTTATTTTACACTTAATAATTGTCCTTTTTTATTGTTCATATATATTTCTATTTTTATTAATTATTTAAAAAAAAGAAATATATATATATATATATA
>JACSYO010000820.1:107500-117500 GCA_016806645.1 Ophiodon elongatus
TTCACGTTTCCTGCCTTTTAAATTAAAAACATATTCCGACACATTTCACCCTTTTTACCGCTTCTGCCTGTGATAAACGGTCATTATCGCGAGATTTTCGGCTTTCCGACGGTCCTTGAACACATCACGTGCAACGACGCGACCAAAACTAAGCTTAAAAATGCGACATATCATCAAAAACATTTTATTCTACATGTCTCATTTCAAACCTCGCCCCCAAGTAAACCGTTTGCTCTAAACATATTCTGTAAAAAACATTAAATTCTGAGCTCCTCTGAGCAACCAGGAAGCCATGACTGACTCTCCGGAGAGCAACAGTCACGTGACAACAATTCAGAGAAACCTCGACTGAACTGCAGGCTGCTGAACGCAGAGAGGAGCAGAGAGGTTGTAAAATGTAAATAGCTCAATATAAATACGGGCACGTGGCGCCGCCATTTATTTTTCCAACATTGGTAACAACTTGTGGAAACTTGAAAAAAAATGTTGTGTATAAAGATTCCATTGTTTGTCAGTTTTTGTAGAATAAATCAAAGACATTCAACTTGTGTGTTTTTTTACTGATTTAAGTCATTTTAACTGTGTTCTTCTGCACTAAAGACAGTGTGACAGTAGCAGAAGCTTCAGAGGGGGATCAGCTGCTTTAACAAAACAACAACAACAACAACAACAACAACAACAACAACAACAACGATCTGTATCCACCGATATGACTCAGACGCCCGGACAAAAACAAATATAGAAAAATAAGATTGGGGCATCTCTAAAAGTTAAATGTTTCCTCAATTTTTTCCTGCTGATTCGAACCGTAACTGTGAGTCTCTCTCTCTCTCTCTCTCACACTCACACACACACACACACACACACACACACACACACACACACACACTTAATAAAAACACACCCACAGACGTGCACATGATATTCCTATGATGCTGGTTGAGTTTCCTCTCTCTGAACTAAAAAAAGACACACACACACACACACACACACACACACACACACACACACACACACACACACACACACACACACACACACACACACACACACACACACGGTGGCCACAAAGTTGCCACACCCAGTCAGCAAACACAGCGGTTACTGTCTGGTGATACTTTTAGCTCGGCGCAGAGAGACGGAGAGGCAGAAGATGAGAGCAGAATAAAATACAACGCAGTCAGATAACGACCGTGATCGTGACGTGGAACCGAAGAGAATCACGTTTTAAAGTCTTTAAATGTGCTTCTAGTTTCACAAAGGTTTATCTGAGACGCAAAAGTTTGAACAGAATAAAAAAAAAAAAAGAAAAAAGAAGCCATAAACTGTCAGAAGAATCAACAGAAGAATTAAAATGAAGTTTTAATTAAACTGTAAGAAGCCGGAGCGGTTTATCGTTGGTAGACAGAGTTATGACCTCATGAGGAACATTTGTATTATTAGCAAGAGCGTCGGTCGCCATCTTTCACACATTACCACGAAGAAATGTGGTAAAAAAAACATTTAACCTTTAATTTCTTCCTGGTGTTGGTCCTGCAGGATAGAAATGTAACCGCACGCCACACGATTCACCTCCAGGCAATGAGGAAGTTCAGTAATCGGCCGTTTAGATATCAATTATGAGGTCATAATTTGATAAACGATGGGGCTTCTCCAGCGGACTACGGACTCTCTCTCTGTCATTCTAACGGGAATTATTAAACAAACAAAAAACAACAACATTATTTCCGGGTTGTCAGATCTGGAATTCAGTGTTCACAAACCTTCAGATTATAGAAAAAGAAACATCGAAATGTCACTTATTGTTTGTTCCATAAGAACATCTGTTTCAAGTTTCAGTACACAATATCTAAACAACACAACAAATATAAACATGTCTTTCTACATAGCAATATTTTATTTTTATGTAACAAAAAGACGACAAAGTCCTCAAATGTTAAATGTCTAAAAACAAACTGTTGAATAAGAACGTTGTATAAATAAACCAATCTAAAACTTTAGATTAAATTCAGCAACTAGAGGATCAAAGACGTTTCTGAGCTGTGATTTTGAATGCAGGTCTCTGGAGTTAAACCCATGATTTGCATTTAAACCAGAAACAGAGTGAAGACGGACGTTTCTTTTCTTTGTCACGAGAGTTTAAAACATTAACATCAAGTCATTATGATTTATTCCCTCAGTAAACATTGTAAACATGAGTTTGTGTCTCAATCTCTAGTTTCAAGTCTTCTTCAATACAGCATGATGTTCATTTAGTAAATTATGGTCCATTTAGAGTCAAACAGACCATAAAGCAGGGGATGCTTTAGGGGCGGGGCTTACTGTTACGGTTGTAGTTAATTAGCTCCACCCTCTCGTGTCACTTCTGGTTGCAAAGAAACCAAGATGGCGACGACCGAAATGCCAAACTCGAGGCTCTAAAAAACGTGGTCCAACCAACCAATGGGTGACCACGCCCACTTCTTACGTATAGTCTTTGTGTTGAGTCGATATAATGTTTACCATGTTCACTACAGTACAGCCGAGGCTCATGGGAACGTCATCAGTTCGGTCCAAAGTTTTAGAAAAGAATATTGCTGGATGACAGCTTTAAAATGTGTGAACCAAATTTCCTCGGCAATCCATCCAATAGTTGTTTATTTATTTCAACCTAGACTGACCAACCTTCGTTGCAAACCCTTGAGCCGGCTCGCTAGCGCGGCCACAACAACAATCGGTCGGATTAAATGTGATTTACATTTGAATTATCCCAACATCGATATTAAATCTGTTCCTTTTTTCAGTAAAAATGTGTGTATTTATGACTATGACTGTTAAAACTCCACTATGTGTAAACAACAGGGTTACTTTCAGTGACAATTCTACATGGTTGCATTATATAAAGCTGAATATTTCCAATTTATGTTCCCAAGATACAGTCTGAGAAGTGCTTTCCTATTTATGCAATATTGGTATTTATTTGATGCAACTGCATCAGCGAGACTTAATTGAGGGCTTTCTCAACCAAAACACCTCCAATATCAGGAACATTTGACCTGTGAAAGTATTAAAGAGTATAAATACTGAAAGCCACAAACATGAACTCACAGACTGCACTTCCAGGAGGGATTATGTAAACCCGAGAGGTTACTCTTTGGCCTTTCTGTCGCAGCGTGGTGAACAAAACAAGAGACGGAAGTTAAACATTCAACACTCGCTCAATCATTACAGACCAGTTTAGTTGCTTTGTAGAAAAAAAAGATCTGTATTTCTACACTGGAGGAGCAGAAACTGTAAAAAAAAACAAAAAAAAAATGTTCCACTGCAGGTTTTTATAAACCAGTAAAACGACTGTCTGGGAATTTTAATTACGGGCATTCAATGAGAACTACACAAATGCAAACAAACCTACTTTCCAGATTTTGGAGAAGCTTGTTTTGCGTTAATGTTTAACCAAAAGCCACAATGTCAAAGAGAGGGTATGGATCACGCTGCTCAAGTCCGATAAATCCTCACGCCGTACGTTTCCCAGAGAGGGTTTAAATATCTACCAACTAGACGAGCAGGAGGCTTGTTGTGTTTTCACCGTGCATCCATTAACCTGAACAAGCGGTTAGATAACTAACCAGCCAACAGGATCACTGCACACAAAACACACCAGCTGTGGTCCAAAACTCCTCTGACAAGCCTAAAAAAAACATGCAAATAATTATAAAGTATACGGTATGAATATTTCCTATAGGAAGAGAGAGACTTCTGTTGGTTTATAAAGCTCTGAATCCAACCTGAACCATCCAAGCCTCTCAGATCAGCTTCTATGCGCTACGTGTCTGGAACAAACTCCCCGAAAACTACAGGTCAGCTGCAACCCTCACTTCTTTCAGAACGAGGCTTTTCTGTTTGCCGCTGCCTTTTATTAAATCATTTCTCTTTCTATTAAAGCGTGTTTTTATATTCTATTGTCTTGGGTCTTAAGTGACTTCAGTGTTTTATGTAAAGCGCTTTGAATTGCCTTTTTGCTGAAATGTGCTTTATAAATAAACTTGCCTTGCCTAGTATGAAAAAGAAAATGGGGATTGTTTTTCGTTGTTATGGTGACAACCACATCAGAGACAGATGGCAGACTAGATAGCTAGCTAGCTAGCTTAGACCCAGCGCTGCTGCTGGTCACCAGCCCGCTATTCGGCTCATTTTATCTGTAACTAATGTAGCATTAAAGCATGGCAGAATTAGCAAGCTAGCTAACTAGCCAACTGTCCACAGGTTAGCTAGCCTTCTTGCATTAAAGCATGGTGGAAATAGCAAGCTAGCTAACTAGCCAACTGTCCACAGGTTAGCTAGTCTTCTTGCATTGAAGCATGGTGGAATTAGCAAGCTAGCCAACTGTCCAAAGGTTAGTTAGCCTTCTTACATTAAAGCATGGCAGAATTAGCAAGCTAGCTAACTAGCTAACTGTCCACAGGTTAGCTAGCCATCTTGCATTAAAGCATGGTGGAATTAGCAAGCTAGCTAACTAGCCAACTGTCCACAGGTTAGCTAGTTAGCTTGCATGGAATTACTATCCAGCTACCTTGATTTGAATGGGAATGTTTCTTCTATGAGATTTCCCTTCATCCCCTTCCACCGCTGTCAAGCAACTGCATGTTGATTATTTCGTCAAATAATTGAATATTTATTGTGTAAAGTGTTTTAATTATTTTCCAGCGCTCAAGCTAAAATCTTCAAATTGCTAGTAAATTTAGAGCGACACTAAACAGAGGAAATGAGCAAATCATCATATTAAAAAAGGAGCAAAACTAATTATTATTTTTTGCTTGATGAATATCAGCATGTAGCTCCAAGCGGTTGCTGTAAACGCTTATTTATACTTTTATTGAGTTTTCAAATTTGAAACTGCAACATTGATTAATTAATTTCGCACATAATTAAGTTATTTGTTCAGCATCTCGATTAATAATGAATGGTCTAATATTCCTGATTTCTGTCTTTCACAGGGTAGTTAGTTAATTTTTAACTTTAATTAAGTTTAAGTTTTAATTAAGTTTTAAGCCAGCGCTCAATTCTCTGGAGGAAATCATTTTAACTTCGGCTAAAAGCAACATCTTCGGTCGGTACCTGCCTCCTTCTGATATAGTCTCCGAGACGCATTACGCCACATTTTACGTAACATTAGCCCGAATTCAAATGCAGACAGAAGATTTGAATATGACAGAGGAGGAAATGGTTAAAACGGTGATAAGAGAAACAACGGGGATAACAAGTCAGCTTCAGGTCGAAGCTACAAAGATAGAAAGAGAGAAGCAGAGCTGAGTTTTAGAGGTCAGTGAAGGGAACATGCAAACATTCAGCTGCATTCAGGAAAACTTGGACGCGGCTGTGGAAACTCTGTGTGTGATTAAGTGTGAGAGAGAGAGAGAGAGAGAGAGAGAGAGAGAGAGAGAGAGAGAGAGAGAGAGAGAGAGAGAGAGAGAGAGAGAGAGATCCATGTTTTTACTAACAAGTGGTGTCCAAATATCCAACCAAAAAAAGGGGTCAAAGGTCACAGCTGCTGGAGGAGGAAGTACAAACACAGCATTCTCAAAAATGACCTTTGCAGTGTCGCATCATGTGAAAATCTCGCCACACTCTTTAAAACATTTCCTGTTTCGTTTAATGCCGAAAACATGACATGATCTTTTGAGTCATTCAACATGGGAGCGCTTTGAAAACACATTAACGCTTCTTTTGTTTTGGTTTTACACACAAATTAGAGGTTAAATGATGCGTTCACAAAACCGTTCCCTTTTTTTTAATATTTACTGTAATAAGAAAAGTTCTCAAATGTTAAAAGGAATTGTTTGAAATATGCTGATAGTTGGATGATACCACTCTCATGTCTGTACGTAAAATGTGAAGCTACATCCAGCAGTTGGTTAGCGTAGCTTAGCTTAGCATAGGGACTGCAAACAGCTTGTCTGGCTCAATCCAAAGGTGATAAAATCTGTCCAAAATCTCAATGTCTCTCATTGTTATTAAAATGTTGTCGAAACACAACACAAGTTTTCTTCAAACAATCACCAAAACTACACCGTTTTACACAGCCAGAAGCTTTCCGACGTACCTCGAACACATCATGTGTGACAAAACAAAACAAATATTATCTTAAAATTGTAATGTGTCATCAGAAACTGTTTATTCTACATGTCATATTTAATAAAGCGTTGGCTTTAAACAGATTCTGTAAAATACATTAAATTCTGAGCTCCTCAGAGCAACCAGGAAGCCATGATGGACTCTCCTGAGATCAACAGTCATGTGACAACAAATCCATGAAACTTGGGACTGAACTGCAGGCTGCTGAACACAAAGCGGAGAGGAGAGGTCATAAGTAGAGGTTGTAAAAACGTAAATAGTTCCCTCTGTACAGCAGAGAGCCAACATCGGTAACACTTGGTATCCTGTTGGAGAAATGGATTCCAGTGTTTTCCAATTTTTGTAAAAAACATTATCAAAGAAATTGAACTTTTCTATGATTTATGGCATTGTAACTGTGTTATTCTGCACAAAAACATGTTTGAGTTCTCTCCACTTCCAGTCATGATGGTTCTGTTTCCATAGAGGTGCAGGACGTGAAAATCAAAGCCACAGAGAGCTTGGGATTCAGAGGGTTAAGGGTTAAGTCTATAAAATAGAAAACAATGATCATTGCAATTTAACTTAAAATAGCTTGTTTTGACTCATGAACAGTCCAAAAACTAAAAAGAATGCACCGTTCTATCGGCGACCCAACCAAACCGCCGGGCCCCAAAAAGCGGTGGAGGAACAACTTTAAAAAAAAACAAGGTTTCGACAACAAGAAGGAGGAAAATGGATGAGTCAATGTGTTATTATAAACATATCATTGCTTTTTCAATTTTCCATGAAAGAAAAGTTACAAAAAAAAAAAACGTTGTGTCGGCGGTCAGTTATAGTTATATAGAAATTTGCAAAAATCTCAAAGAAAGTCATTAAAAAAAACGTAATCTGCTAAAAATCGAAATTTATTATCACATAAGTAGAAGAAATACAGCAATAGAACAATAAAGAAGCTGGAACTAGGATTTGTTTGGAAGTTTTGCTTGATTCACTTTCAGATGAGGCGAATCAACTAATCGTTTCAACTGAAACTTGAACCAAAACTAAATTAGTGTCTTGACTCATTCATTCGTGTTAAGTAGCCGACATTTCTCTTTGAACTCAAACGTCATGACAACCATCTACGCGAGTGAAACTTTGATGACTCAATCTCAATCCGACGACAGATGTGTAACGCGACTTGTTTACTGAAACTACGTCTGACGAAGAGGAGTGTGATCTCTGGTGTAGGAAAAATGTAAACAAACCAGAATAAAGAAATAATAAATAATAAAAAAAAAAAAAAAAATTCTGCTATGATTCAGACCACAGAAAAACTGAGTCACCACCCGAAGCCAAACCCCAAGAAGCAGCTGATTATTTCTCTCACACAGGAACACAAGGGAAGTGTCTTCTTAAGTGTCTGTCTGGTGGAGCCGGTGATTATGTCATGAAAGAGCAAAAAAAAAGAAGAAGAAGAAGAAGAAGAAGAAGAAGAAGAAGAAGAAGAAAAGGACACTCCCCACTGTTTGATCAGGGACATCGCTGTCGACACACCTGCAGATGGCTTCCACGCAATGTCTGGAAACAACCTGCCAGCTGCACCTGTTCACGTCAGAGCTGCAGATGAGACTTACAACAGGAAGCTTTAGCCCCAGAGGGCAGGAGGGTTGCGCTGGAGCTAAAGAATTGATGCCCTGCAGGAGTTCGTCAGGGAAACAGGACGTCCTCGCTTTTCGGTTTCTCCTCATTGAGAAGAGTCAGAAATTGGCTCGACGTCAACCGTGTCGCTCATAGACACTTTAGAAAGACAAGATTTTAACTCAAGATCCTCTTCTGTACTGAAGATCTCTTTTTAGGCCAACACTGATATGAAACTTGTATCTAATATCCTAAAAGCGCAATATATACGGGATCGGTTCTGAAAAGTGAAGCCAATGTTGAAGTATCTTAAACCTGCATTCTCTCTCCTGACCACCAGGGGGCGACTCCTCTGGTTGTATAGAAGTCAAAGCTTCACGTGTTAAAGCTGCATTCTCTCTCCTGACCACCAGGGGGCGACTCCTCTGGTTGTATAGAAGTCAAAGCTTCATGTGTTAAAGCTGCATTCTCTCTCCTGACCACCAGGGGGCGACTCCTCTGGTTGTATAGAAGTCTATAGAAAATGACTCTACTTCTCTCTTGATTTATTCCCTCAGTAAACATTGTAAACATGAGTTTATGTCTCAATCTCTAGTTTCAAGTCTTCTTCAATACAGCATGATGTTCATTTAGTAAATTATGGCCCACTTAGAGTCAAACACACCATAAAGCAGGGTATGCTTTAGGGCGGGGCTACAAGGTGATTGACAGGTCTCTACCACGTTGTTGACCAGTCTGGGAGTTGTCCGTGTTTTTGTCTTACAACTTTAACTCTTTCACAGTGTGTTTTTATTTCATGAAAGGTAACTTTTGGTCACCTAAAATTGTTATTATAGTCAGCGTTCGGTTGTATTTAACCCCACCCTCTCGTTTCACTTCTGGTTTTAAAAAAAACAAGATGGCGACGGCCAAAATGCCGAACTCAAGGCTTCAAAATCGGACATCCAAAACCTTTCCAAGCATGAGTAACAATTCTGACCCGCACATATTCTCAAGGCTTCGCATTTTACAGTTTTTTTGTCTACTTCTACCTGCTCTCTTTTACAACAGCCTTCTTT
Organism: Ophiodon elongatus; assembly: GCA_016806645.1. Lineage (NCBI taxonomy): Eukaryota > Metazoa > Chordata > Actinopteri > Perciformes > Hexagrammidae > Ophiodon > Ophiodon elongatus. The sequence continues at coordinate 116,272 of JACSYO010000820.1, forward strand.
TCAACATAACTGATATTGTGATGAAATATACACAACTATGTCGTCTAAATTGAGAATGACAACCACATGCTAACTGAAGATTCTCAGAAAAATCTGATTATTTGTTATTTTCATCAAATTCCCACTAGAGTGTACAAAACCACGATTTAAGGTTATTTCTTATCAACATATTTTTGAATGTCCAGAAAACAAGCTCCAACATGATCATTGTTGAGATATAAAATGACCTTTATCGGGTTAGAAGATTTTGGCCATATCACCCAGAGAAGTACTTTGTGAAAAATTGGAAAGCGGCATTGGCCAAATAAACAGATTTCCTCCAACGCGAAAACAACTTTTCTCTTTTCTCTCTTTCTTTGCAAAGAGCAGTGTAGAAGACATTCAGGAAGCAGCCAATTCAAATAACAAGCGTTGCTGGCAGCAGATCACATCAGCTGTCTCTAATTAACAACAATGCCATGGGTAACTTGATGACGAGCCAAAATTAAACTTGTCTGCTCTTCGCCAAAGATTATTTGTGAGGAAAAGGATCCACTCTCTAACACCAATGCACAACCGCGAGTATTTCAGCAGGCTGTGCAACTCCATCAGAATATAATATTTGGCATCTGCAGACACGCAATATTAAAAAAAAAGGACTGAGGGCCAAAAATCTTGATGAGGACATCCCTAACTTCACCAACAACTTTAATTGGCTTTGCTTAATCTGTTCTCTGTCGAAGAGGAAATAGCTGACTAAAAATAGCATTCAGGTCATCACAGGACAATAAAACAATTTGATAATAAGCACCAATAAAAACATTCACGTGTGCCTGACCATGTGGAGTCATTCTAACGATTTCCCATAAACAGCCAGCACATCGTCAACCAATTAAGCAATTTAAGTCTCATAAAATAACGTCCGATCAGCTGTAGCCGGTCGTCAGTAGCGCCAACCATCACAAAGTTTATACTTCACACTCTGAAGATCTGTCACATTGCCCAGAACACGTCCGAATGTCGGGAAAGAGCCTACAGCTACGTGAGGCTGAGCGTAGACGCAGCGGTGCTTTGAATTAAATGCTAACGTCAGCATGCTAACATACCCACAACCCCAAAAGTCAACCTCATGGCGGCGCTTGACGAAAAGTCAAAGGCTCAACCAAAGTTGGTGGGGTTCGTCCTCTGGGGACTATGTATGTTTTCTATTTGACCAAGTGTTGAGAAGTTAAAGCTCGGACCAAAGTGGT
>JACSYO010000821.1:0-22500 GCA_016806645.1 Ophiodon elongatus
CCTCCTCCTGCTCCTCCTCCATCATGTATCCTGTCCTCCTCCTGCTCCTCCTCCTGCTCCTCCTCCATCATGTATCCTGTCCTCCTCCTGCTCCTCCTCCTGCTCCTCCTCCATCATGTATCCTGCTCCTCCTCCTGCTCCTCCTCCATCATGTATCCTGTCCTCCTCCTGCTCCTCCTCCTGCTCCTCCTCCATCATGTATCCTGTCCTCCTCCTGCTCCTCCTCCTGCTCCTCCTCCATCATGTATCCTGTCCTCCTCCTGCTCCTCCTCCTGCTCCTCCTCCATCATGTATCCTGTCCTCCTCCTGCTCCTCCTCCTGCTCCTCCTCCATCATGTATCCTGCTCCTCCTCCTGCTCCTCCTCCATCATGTATCCTGTCCTCCTCCTGCTCCTCCTCCTGCTCCTCCTCCATCATGTATCCTGTCCTCCTCCTGCTCCTCCTCCTGCTCCTCCTCCATCATGTATCCTGCTCCTCCTCCTGCTCCTCCTCCATCATGTATCCTGTCCTCCTCCTGCTCCTCCTCCTGCTCCTCCTCCATCATGTATCCTGTCCTCCTCCTGCTCCTCCTCCTGCTCCTCCTCCATCATGTATCCTGTCCTCCTCCTGCTCCTCCTCCTGCTCCTCCTCCATCATGTATCCTGCTCCTCCTCCTGCTCCTCCTCCATCATGTATCCTGTCCTCCTCCTGCTCCTCCTCCTGCTCCTCCTCCATCATGTATCCTGTCCTCCTCCTGCTCCTCCTCCTGCTCCTCCTCCATCATGTATCCTGTCCTCCTCCTGCTCCTCCTCCTGCTCCTCCTCCATCATGTATCCTGTCCTCCTCCTGCTCCTCCTCCTGCTCCTCCTCCATCATGTATCCTGCTCCTCCTCCTGCTCCTCCTCCATCATGTATCCTGTCCTCCTCCTGCTCCTCCTCCTGCTCCTCCTCCATCATGTATCCTGTCCTCCTCCTGCTCCTCCTCCTGCTCCTCCTCCATCATGTATCCTGTCCTCCTCCTGCTCCTCCTCCTGCTCCTCCTCCATCATGTATCCTGTCCTCCTCCTGCTCCTCCTCCTGCTCCTCCTCCATCATGTATCCTGTCCTCCTCCTGCTCCTCCTCCTGCTCCTCCTCCATCATGTATCCTGTCCTCCTCCTGCTCCTCCTCCTGCTCCTCCTCCATCATGTATCCTGCTCCTCCTCCTGCTCCTCCTCCATCATGTATCCTGTCCTCCTCCTGCTCCTCCTCCTGCTCCTCCTCCATCATGTATCCTGTCCTCCTCCTGCTCCTCCTCCTGCTCCTCCTCCATCATGTATCCTGTCCTCCTCCTGCTCCTCCTCCTGCTCCTCCTCCATCATGTATCCTGTCCTCCTCCTGCTCCTCCTCCTGCTCCTCCTCCATCATGTATCCTGTCCTCCTCCTGCTCCTCCTCCTGCTCCTCCTCCATCATGTATCCTGTCCTCCTCCTGCTCCTCCTCCTGCTCCTCCTCCATCATGTATCCTGTCCTCCTCCTGCTCCTCCTCCTGCTCCTCCTCCATCATGTATCCTGTCCTCCTCCTGCTCCTCCTCCTGCTCCTCCTCCATCATGTATCCTGTCCTCCTCCTGCTCCTCCTTCTCCTCCTCCATCATGTATCCTGCTCCTCCTCCTGCTCCTCCTCCATCATGTATCCTGTCCTCCTCCTGCTCCTCCTCCATCATGTATCCTGTCCTCCTCCTGCTCCTCCTCCTGCTCCTCCTCCATCATGTATCCTGTCCTCCTCCTGCTCCTCCTCCTGCTCCTCCTCCTGCTCCTCCTCCATCATGTATCCTGTCCTCCTCTGCTCCTCCTTCCTGTCCTCCTCCTGCTCCTCCTCCTGCTCCTCCTCCATCATGTATCCTGTCCTCCTCTGCAGTGAGAACTCCATCTTCGGGCGGTTTGATGCGTTCTGCCTGCGTCTGCAGCAGGTTGCTGACGTGTCGTCGTCTCTGGAGCGTCTGGCTGCTCTGCAGCACATGAAGGTGATAAATATCATCACACTTATTATAGATGACCTTTTTATTTCATTTGGATTCTCAAACTATGAAATATTTTGGTTACCGTCCCGCTAATAATTAGAATAATTAGAAAAACAATGCTTGTTTTTAACAGGTGAGTCTCTTCTTCTTCTCTTCTACATTTCATTTGAAGCTTTTTAAGATTTGAAGCTTCTGTTTCAACGTTTGTTTTATTGTGAAGCATCATTTTCCAAAATAAATAAACATCTTTTCATACAAAACAAACAAACATAATGTCAAAAGACACTTAAAAAATAACACAAATAATAATACAAAAGTAAATCCATTTTTTTATTTTAGGATTTAAAGATAATAATAAATAAACACAAATAATAATAATTATGATTTATATTTATTATAAAGAATAAATGTAATGTTCTGATTGTTTGTCGATGTTGCTAGAACACTAACGGTTGAGTAATATATAAATATATATAATAAACCTGAAAAAAACACTTCTCATCAAAATATATTAAAATACAACAATACAAGGCAAATTGAAGTACTCTTCTTTTCCCCTATACAACGTCTCATCAAACAAAAAACATGTATCATGGGGGGGACAAGATAAAAAGTAGGGAATCGTTAATGAAACTAAATAAATAAATAAATACAGAATGGAGCTGGGAACCCGTCCCTGGGACACGTGAGCCTTATCCTGAAACATATGTTGTCCTCCATCACTAATGATGGGAGCCGGAGACGACCTCCGATTACCTCCAATGACCTCGGACGACCTCCGATGACCTCCGATGACCTCCAACGACCTCCGATGACCTCCGACGACCTCCGATGACCTCCGATGACCTCCGATGACCTCCGACGACCTCCGATGACCTCCAATGACCTCCGATGACCTCCGATGACCTCCAATGACCTCCGACGACCTCCAATGACCTCCGACGACCTCCAATGACCTCCGATGACCTCCGATGACCTCCGACGACCTCCAATGACCTCCGATGACCTCCGATGATCTCCGATGACCTCAGGGAGCAGCTGACGCTCCTGGAGGACCCAGAAGGAGACGTTGGAGTTCTGGGGTTAAAACTGAGTGCTGAGGTGAGCTTGTGTTGCAGGTCGAGGGCTCTGAGAAGATCTACGTCCGCTACCAGACCATCGTCTCAGCAACCAGGTCCAAGACCTACGACGTACTAGACCACCGCCAGCTGGAGGTAAACTCATATCAAACCATGGATCATATACGAAGAATAGCAGATTTATCTTGATAAAGAGCAGTTTTCTGAGGGGAATAGGGTAAACAATGATCTCATAGATAGCAACATGAAACATCACCAGTTCATTCTTCTTTCTATTAGACGTTTTCTGAAATGTTATGTTTAAATATGCAAATTCACTTTTGGTGAATTTAGGAGAAATCTACAGATGCAAACAGACAAAGTAGTAAAATAAATGTTGTATTTCCACGAGTCTGAAAGAAGACGAGCTATTGAGGAAAAACAGGGAAAACGATCAGTGAACCTTCTTAATGTCACAAGATCAAATAATGTGAAACCAGCAGGAGGACAACTTCCTATTGGTCGATGTGTTTCAGCCAAAGTTCTCTGTCTCTCTCTCTCTGTCTCTCTCTCTCTCTCTCTCTCTGTCTCTCTCTCTCTCTCTCTCTCTCTCTCTCTCTCTCTCTCTCTCTCTCTCTCTCTCTCTCTCTCTCTGTCTTTCTCTCTGTCTCTCTCTCTCTCTATATATATCTGATATCTCTCTATATCTCTCTATGATCTCTATATACTGATATCCAATATACTTGATATATATATTATATAATATATACTTGTCTCTCTTGTATATCTTGATATCTCTATCTCTCTCTACTTATATCTCTGATCTCTCTCTCTCTCTCTCTTGATCTCTCTATATATCTATATATATATCTGTCTATATTTTCTCTTGATCTCTCTCTCTCCTCTCTCTCTGTGTCTCTCTCTCTCTCTCTCTGTCTCTCTCTCTCTCTCTCTCTCTCTCTCTCTCTCTCTCTCTCTCTCTCTCTCTCTCTCTCTCTCTCTCTCTCTCTCTCTCTTTCGCTCTCTCTCTCTGTCTCTCTCTGTCTCTCTCTCAGTTTGACAGTGACTATGCAGACTTCCAGATCCAGGTTCAAGGTCTGTTCCAGTCTCTTCAGGCTTTGCTGGACTTTTGGTTCCATCAGTCTCTCACTGTGAGTCCAACACAATCAGAACCGGATCCCTGAACCCATGAAGCGTTGGTGCTCTGAGAACCAGAACCGGTGTTTGTGTTCCAGACGGAGCGGATGCTGCAGCTGCTGCAGGTGTTTGAACGGGGTCCGGCGGCCGGGCTGGACCTGAAGCAGCACTACCTGCTGCTGCTGCAGCGCTACAGCCGAGAGCTGGAGCTGCTGAGGAAGACCTACCAGAGGCAGAGAGACGGGCCTCCCACCGGACGCAACCTGCCCCCGGTACAGACCCCTGTCTGTCTGACCGTCTGTCTGACCGTCTGTCTGTCTGACTGTCTGTCTGACTGTCTGTTCTTTACTCAGAGAACCAGCCTCGTTACAACGAGCACTAGAACCATTCACTGAATAAAACCCCTTTTCCATTATCTTTCTTTAAAAATGTATACATCCTATAACATTTTCCTATGTATAACTATATGAGGACTAAAAGAGGGATGAATAGAAACCTTAACATGCTGGGAGACAATCCAGGTAAATATTTAAACACAATTTTCTTGATGAATTGAATGCCCGAGGAGTTACGTGTCTGAAGATGTTGAACATTTGGAGTGACAATGACAAAAAATTGTGCAATTCTCAAAAATGCAATTGGACAGAATTAGTTAGTCCCGGTAACGTGCGTCTCCGTCTCAGGTGGCAGGTCGGATCCTGTGGTGTCGTCAGCTCTTCAGGAAGATTGAAGCTCCCATGTTGATCCTGAAGAAGAAGCTCGACGTCCTCAAGGTACGACCTCTGATTTGATCGATGGCATCGGTGTCACCGATCAACGTGACCTCAGTGACCCGTCTCTCCGCCAGGGCCCGGAAATGACCAAAGTGATCCGGAGCTACAACAAGATGGCTGTGGTGTTGCTGCACTACGAGCTGCTGCACCTGCAGGGCTGGAGTCGGGCTGCAGAGGGCGCACCGCGCTGCCTGAGCGCCGCCCTGCTGGTCCGACATGAGAACAGCAAGGTGCTGGATGACGCAACGATAGATCAATGGATGTGATGAAAGATAATGATGACGTGTACGGTATAATCAAACGAGGTCTAGGATGGTCTTATTCCACCTAGCTTCCATGCTAACATGCCCAACGCTGGGCAAAAATATATATATATATATATATATATATTATATATATATAAAAATTAAAAAAATCTGTTTTGAGAAAAACACAAATAGATTATTTGAAATGATCTCATCCGGTGAGGGACATTGGGATTGGAACAAATTCGCTGGGAGGGGCAGCGGGGAGTTCTGGAGACTAGCTAGCTAGCTAAATATGTAGCTCTGGAGACTAGCTAGCTAGCTAACTATCCAGCTCTGGAGACTAGCTAGCTAGCTAATTAGCCTCCCATCCTCTCTGGAGCTCCGTCTGCTCTCCTCTCGGTGAAGTAGTCTGCCAGCAGGCCGGCTAATATTGTTAAAGTTTTGTGAAGTTCCCCCTCCTGGCAGCACAATGTGAGAGGAACTGTCTGTTTCCCAGGAGGTCTTTGTGAATCTGGACCCGGTGGTGCTGGAGGTGCTGCAGGAAGCCCGGTGGATGACCAAACTAGGGGTGACGGTTCCCAAGGTCGTCCTCACGATGACCTCCAGAGAAGCACAGATCAAAGCTCTGTACAAGCGGTGAGAACAGCTGTTCTCTCTCTTATGACTTCATGGAAAGGAACCGAGAGAACAGAGGGAACCGGATGCTCTGGTTTTCATTGTTTTGTGTACATGTTTTTATTAATTTGTACTTAAATTGAAGTATAAATGTTGTGTTTGGATGTAGTAGTAGTTTTACACTAGCTGACTTTACTCAACTTGACAAGATATCCTTTATTAGTCCCGCAAGGGGACATTTGCAGGATCACAGCAGCAAAGTTAAAGTGCACAAAAGATACATAGTAAAAGAAACACAAGTATTATAAATAGCAAATACACATTAAACAGTAGTAAAAAGACAGACCGTAAATTGACAGTAAATTGAAATGAAATAAACTAATCCTGTACAGACAGTATAAGTGTTATTGCAGTGTATTTATATTTATATTGCACAGGTTTTAAGTGTCTTTGTGTTTTTGTGGTCTACTGGAGCTCAGCCTGTTGTGCAGACTTGACATTTAATTTGAAGGCTGGGTTTGTTGAACTGGCGTTGCCTTCGATCCACTGGTCCCTCTGCTCTGCCGGTCCAGGCTGCTGGACTTGCTCCAGGACTTCCGCTCGGTGGTCTCCCGGATCCCGCCTCTCCTGCTCCCTCTGATGCAGCCCTTCGTCGGCCGGGTGGAGGCGGCTCTCTCCCCGGGACTCACCACGCTGTGCTGGAGCGCTCTCAACACCGAGCCCTGTAAGCAGGAACCGACGAGACCCGGCGGCCGGAGCCGAAACCGGGCTGCAGAAAAGCTGACTCTCTGTCCTGTTCAGTCCTAGAGAGAGCGGACCTGGCTCTGAGGGATCTGGACCAGGTGTCCAAGGCGGCCACGGACCTGCTGGAGTGTCGCATCGGGCGGCTGCTTGGGACCACGGCCTCCTGCTGTCTGCTGGTCCTGCCTGAAGACTCGCCCGTCTCACCTCAGGACCTCCTGCTGCAGACAGACGGCTCAGTCCAAGCTGCTGCTGTCTCTCTGAGCTGGTAAGGCTGTGGGCCGTGGAGCAGTTGCATTGTGGGTAATGTAGGCTCCAGGTTGGGAGCGAGAAGGAGGAGAACGTGTGATTTTATTTATTACTTGTTTTATTGTACTTAAAAATATTTAATTTGTTTCTATTTTATAAATCTAGTTTTGGTGTGTGTGTGTGTGTGTGTGTGTGTGTGTGTGTGTGTGTGTGTGTGTGTGTGTGTGTGTGTGTGTGTGTGTGTGTGTGTGTGTGTGTGTGTGTGTGTGTGTGTGTGTGTGTGTGTACACAGGCAGAGTCAACAGGTAGAGAAATATGTGTTTGAGCTGATTGAGGAGCTGAAGAGGAAGATGAAGACGACAGAGACTGTTAATCTGGAGGTAACACACACACACACACACACACACACACACACACACACACACACACACACACAAAGAAGAGTATTGAGTTAAAAATAAAATTTGTTATTCAATAATTGTCCTTTCCTTGTCTCATTTACTCACCCCTTTTCTCCTCTCCCCTCCTCTCCTCTCTTCTTCTTGTCTCCTTTCCTTGTTTCCTCTCTTTGTCTCCTCTCCGTGTCTCTTCTCTTTGTCCCCTCTCCTTATTTCCTATCTCTTCATCTCCTCTGCTCTCCTTGTCTCCTCTCCTCTCTTCTTCTTGTCTCCTCTGCTTGTCTCTTCTCTTTGTCCCCTCTCTTCTCCTCTCCTTGTCTTGTTTCCTCTCTTCTCCTTGTTTCCTCTCCTCTCCTTGTCTGCTCTCCTCTCCTCTCCTCCTCTCCTTGTCTCCTCTCCTTGCCCCCCCCCCCCTCAGGGATCCTTCCTGTGTCTTCATCCAGACTCCAAACAGAAGACTCGCTGTCAGTCTTGTCTTCCTTGTCGTTTCTACAACCTGATTGGTCAACTCTGTCATCGCAACACTGAGGCCCTGGTCAAAGGTCAGCCGTCCTCCCTACCATGTCTCCTTCCCTTCCCTGCCATGTCTCCTTCCCTTCCCTGCCATGTCTCCTTCCCTTCCCTGCCATGTCTCCTTCCCTTCCTACCTTTCTTTGTCCTTCCAGCCACCAGATCCTCTCTGGACGCCCTGAGGAGGAGACTCCACGTCCTCAAATACCGGCCGTCCTCTTCCTCGTGCAGCCGATCAGCTCCTCCTCCTCCTCCTCCTCTCTTCAGAGCCTCCATCCAGCTCTCCATCCCCAACATCGTCCTGAGACCGAGTCTGGACGACATGCAGGTACTGAGGATTCAGAACGGGTCATAGACATTTTGAGACCTTCTTTTATATATTTATATATATATATATATAGGCTGGATTTTTTTTCACCTTATTTTATTGTACTGTTATTATATTTATCACTTTTTAAATTGTATTTTAGTCATATAATGTTATTGTTATTTTATGTATTACTTGTTTTATTGTATTTAAAAATATTTAATTTATCTATTTTATAAATCTAGTTTTTATTTCAGTAGTAGTTTAATATATATGATATATATATATATATATATATATATATATATAAAAAAATTTAAAAAGACTATATATATATAGTATGAGATGTTTTCCATATATTCCTTTTTTGGGTCTGCTTTCTTGTGTTTTTTTCTGGGGAATTCAGTTTTCAACAAAGGTGTGTGTGTGTGTGTGTGTGTGTGTGTGTGTGTGTGTGTGTGTGTGTGTGTGTGTGTGTGTGTGTGTGTGTGTGTGTGTGTGTGTGTGTGTGTGTGTGTGTGTGTGTGTGTGTGTGTGTGTGTGTGTTTCAGAGTACCGTGAACAAGCTGGTGAGCGTTGTGTTGTCCGTGACTAAAGACATCCCTCTGTGGACTTACTCTCGTCTGCAGTACAAACAACAGCAGGTAAACAAGTTACCAGCTGTTTCTAGACAGCCAATCACAGGCCAGCTGTTTCCAGACAGCCAATCACAGGCCAGCTGTTATTGTGTCTGCCAGGCGGAGCAGGCGGCGTTTCGGGATGCAGGAGACGACGTCCCGGTGAAGCCTCCGGTGCTGAGGCCTCTGGACAGACAGCTGGCTGAACACAGAGACGTCTCCAAGTCAGTCCAATAATATCCTTTAGTCTTCTTCAGTCCTTTCTTTCCACAGACGATGCACGTTGAACCGTCTATCTTACTTTTATTACCTGGTGAAGAGATCCGAGCTGCAGAAATCTTCCTTTTATTTTGAGATCTATGAATGATACTAAGAAGGTCAAGGTCAAATACTAAGACGGCGAAGGTCAAAAACCCGAAACTGGAGACTCTTCTTGTATACAGACTGTGGTTCAGACCTCAGTGAGACCTGGTCTGCATCAGGCTGAAGTCAAACCTCAGTGACCTCTAGTGGTGACTACGTGACCTCTACAGGACTTAAACCTTTAAACTGACGTGATATTGTTGTTGGAGCAGGTTGGTGATCCAGCTCAGCTCCATCGTGTCGTCTCTGAGAGCTCAGGCTGCTGACACTCTGAATGAACTCAGTCACTTCTCTACTCTGTGGAACCAGGTCAGTGTTGTTGTTGTTGTTGTTGTTGTTGTTGTTGAACTGGACTAACAGCCAGGTGTGTTTAGGACCCAGAGGAGCAGGTGCAGGCCTTCCTGCAGTCTGACCCCTCGCTGACGGAGTTCAGCTCTCAGATCTCCTTCTACTCTGTGAGTCCACTTCCTGTCCATCACAGCAACACTTCCTGTCCATCACATCAACACTTCCTGTCCATCACAGCAACACTTCCTGTCTATCACATCAACACTTCCTGTCCATCACATCAACACTTCCTGCCTCTTCTCTGACTGACTGAAAAGTGAAGCAATGATGTTTCTCGACAAAAAAAGAAGATTTTTCAGATTCTTAATTAATTAATAGTATTTTCTCTATTCAGAAAAAACCCCTGAATTTCCGAGATTAAAGTCGTAAATTTACAAAACATATTGTTATTATCATCAGCATCTGGACTTTGAAGAGACGTTTCTGTGAATTGAGCCGATTCAGAAGGAAGCGTAGGAGAAGTAAACCTTTTTAATGGCGTATTTTCTCTGAATGTTACGACTCACGAGTGTATTTATATTCTTCCCCTTCACTGATACTCGTCATACTAATACGTCGCTCCGCCATCACACACCTTCTTTAGCAGATGTGTTTGTTAGCAGGACATTTTAATCAGAACTGCGGTTCAAACAAAGTTTACCCATGATGCCTTGCGGTCCCTGCAGAAGCTGGAGGTGCAGATTTCGGAGCTCCCGGCGTTCTGCGCGGTGGGTTCGATCCTCTTCGACGCCGACCAGCTGAAGCTGGCGCTGACTCAGGAGTGCCGTCTCTGGAAACGAGCCTTCGGCGCCGCGCTCGACCGCCGCGCGTCCGCCGACATGGACGCCGTCTTCTCCTTCGTGGACGGACTGACGAAGCGCCTGCAGCGTCCAATCACGGACCTGGAGGACGTGCGAGGAGCCATGGCCGCGCTGAGAGAGGTCAGCCGGCCTCTGATTGGCTGTCAGACGTCACATGTTCATTTCATATTCACCGAACCTGTTATCTAAACTTCTCTTCATGAACGCTTTATTATAATACTCAATTATTCATTTAGTCTTCCTCTTTCCTATTCATCCATTCTATAACCCTAACCCCATTATTCATTCATTAATTTATTAATTCATTCATTCATTAATTCATCCATTCATTTGGTCCTTAATTCACTCATTCATTCATGTGTTCATGTATTCATTCATTTATTCATTCATGTACTCATTCACTCATGTATTCATTCATTCATGTACTCATTCATTCATGTATTCATTCATTCATGTATTCATTCACTCATGTATTCATTCCCTCATTCATTCATTCATTCATTAATTCATGTACTCATTCATTCATGGACTCATTCATGTACTTATTCATTCCTTTATTCATTCATGTACTCATTCATTTATTCATTCATTCATGGACTCATTCATGTACTCATTTATTTATTCATTCATTCATGTACTCATTCATTTATTCATTCATTCATGTACTCATTCATTCATGTACTCATTCATTCATATTCACTCATTTATTCATTCATGTACTCATTCATTTATTCATTCATTCATGGACTCATTCATGTACTCATTTATTTATTCATTCATTCATGTACTCATTCATTTATTCATTCATTCATGTACTCATTCATTCATATTAACACTTATTCTGGATTAGTTCCTGTTTTCATTCATTTTTAGAATACTTATTAATCATAATGTCTTTATTTATGATTCTGATAATTAAATAAAAGCAGTTTATCTAAATAATAAAGTACTTCTACGAGGAAGAGTACTACTGCTAATACTGCCAGTACTTGTAGTAGTACTTCGTACCTTCTCATCTTTATTTATTCATCACTGCCTATGAATAATAACTCACTCACTTCCTCCCCGTCTTCCGTTTGAGGTCCGGGAGGCGGAGCTTCGTATCGACGCCGCTATCGGCCCGGTGGAGGAGTCCTTCGCTCTGCTCAACAAACACGAGCTGCTCTCCGGCGGCGGCAACGCCGAGCGCGTGGACGGCCTGACGTACGCCTGGACCAACCTCAGCGCCCTGGTGAGACCACACCGTCCAATCACAGTGCCCAATCACAGCGTCCAATCACAGCGCCCAATCACAGCGTCCAATCACAGCGCCCAATCACAGCGTCCAATCACAGCGCCCAATCACACCGTCCAATCACAGTGCCCAATCACAGCGTCCAATCACAGCGTCCAATCACAGCGCCCAATCACAGCGCCCAATCACAGCGTCCAATCACAGCGTCCAATCACAGTGCCCAATCACACCGTCCAATCACAGTGCCCAATCACAGCGTCCAATCACAACGTCCAATCACACCGTCCAATCACAGCGTCCAATCAAACCGCCCAATCACACCGTCCAATCACACCGTCCAATCACAACGTCCAATCACACCGTCCAATCACAGTGCCCAATCACAGCGTCCAATCACAGCGCCCAATCACAGCGTCCAATCACAGCGCCCAATCACACCGTCCAATCACAGCGCCCAATCACAGCGTCCAATCACAGCGCCCAATCACAGCGTCCAATCACAGCGTCCAATCACAGTGCCCAATCACACCGTCCAATCACAGCGCCCAATCACAGCGTCCAATCACAACGTCCAATCACACCGTCCAATCACAGCGTCCAATCAAACCGCCCAATCACACCGTCCAATCACACCGTCCAATCACACCGTCCAATCACAGCGCCCAATCACAGCGCCCAATCACAGCGTCCAATCACACCGTCCAATCACAACGCCCATCATCTCTGCTTCGGCCCAAGTATCGATTATAGATTATCGATGAAATAAAAAAGGTTCAAGAAAGCTGTAAAGCTGCAAAATGAATACTCGTGGAAGTATTACTTCATATGGGGTCAAAATAACAACACTAATAAAACCGGTGAAATCACTAAAATGACAAACACGTGATTTTGTGATTTAACCCGACATGTTTGAGATGTTCATGTGTCGCTTGTTTTCAGGGGTTTGGGTCCTGACAGCGACTGAATATTAGTTTCTGAATCTTTTTATTCATAATTTTCTCTTGTTTTGTCTTTCCTCATTTAAAAATACTCGATACTCTAATACTCTGTTTTCTGAGGGTCCCTCAGGAAGACTAGCGACCCCTTTGTGAAAGCTGATGTGGATCACATGTGTGTCGTGGTTTCAGGTGGTGCAGAACCAGAACACTCTGGTGAGGATCCAGCCCAGCATGAAGGCGGACCTGCTGTCTGCGGTGCAGAGCTTCCAGAGCCACGTCCAGAGCTTCTGCTCCGAGTACAACCACAGGTACGCGTCAGGGCCAGGGGTACCGATCAGTTGTACCGACCATGGGTACCGACCATGGGTACGACCAGGGGTACCGACCATGGGTACCAATCAATTGTACAGACCATGGGTACCGACCATGGGTACGACCATGGTACCGACCAGGGGTACGACCATGGTACCAACCAGGGGTACCGACCATGGGTACCAATCAGTTGTACAGACCATGGGTACCGACCATGGTACCGACCAGGGGTACCGACCATGGGTACCGATCAGTTGTACCGGTCATGGGTACCGATCAGGGGTACCGACCATGGGTACGACCATGGTACCGACCAGGGGTACCGACCATGGGTACCGATCAGTTGTACCGATCATGGGTACCGATCAGGGGTACGACCATGGTACCGACCAGGGGTACCGACCATGGGTACCGGTACCGACCATGGGTACCGACCATGGGTACCCATGAGTGGTACCGACCATGGGTGCCGACCATGGGTGCCGACCATGGGTGCCGACCATGGTACCGACCTGTACGTGGTGCATGATGAAGAGTCACTGTGTGCTCCTCAGGGGTCCGGGGATGGAGGGCGTCGCTCCAGCTGAAGCCAGCGAGCGGCTGCAGAGTTTCCAGGCAGAGTTTGATCAGCTGTGGAGGAAGTACACCACGTACTCCGGAGGAGAGGAACTGTTTGGACTGGCTGTTAACGGTACGACTGACCGGAGGCCTGGCTGCCTTCCTTCCCTCCTTCCCTCCCCATCTCCCTCCTTCCCTCCCCACCTCCCTAATCTGCCCTCTGCTCCCTGCAGAGTATCCAGAGCTGCAGAGGATCAGGAGGGAGCTCTCTCTGATGTCCAAACTCTATACGCTGTATAACTCCGTCATCGACAGCGTCGCCGGCTACTACGATGTCCTGTGGGCCGACTTCAACGTCGAGAGGATCAACGGCGAGCTGCAGGACTTCCAGAACAGGTGCAGACTGTGGTGGAAGTTTTTGACCGAATAAAGGGAGATAGATTGATAGATTGTATTTAATAGACTTCTGCGCAGAAGGACCGAAATCGACAAGTGGCAATCAAGCGGCTGCTCGGGAATCGGTCCCGAATGCATCCTAACCAGGGTTTTATATGCATAAGGACGAAGAGTCAATACTTGCATTCATGACAGGATTTAGATATGTCTCAATCATACAAACAAAGAGGCTTCACACATGATTAAAGAACCTGGGACTTTCCCAGATGAAGGCATACTGTTAATGTGATGGTTCAGTGAGAAGTTCAGTGAAAACCAAACAAGACATCTGTGGTTCAGTTGAAGTTCGACTGAAAGGACCAGTCATGTTTCCCCCAGGCCGTAAGAGCAGTGAAACACAGAGAGTAGTATTTAATAAAAAGATTAATAATACATTTTTTCCTCGACACAGACTAGTTCCAGAGTCTTTCACGTAGTGTTGGTTCTAGCGCCCCCTGTGGACTAAAGAGGTAGTGTCTCTGAGCACCAGGTGGTGGTTCTGGTTCCCCCTGTGGACTAAAGAGGTAGTCTCTCTGAGCACCAGGTGGTGGTTCTGGTTCCCCCTGTGGACTAAAGAGGTAGTGTCTCTGAGCACCAGGTGGTGGTTCTAGCGCCCCCTGTGGACTAAAGAGGTAGTGTCTCTGAGCACCAGGTGGTGGTTCTAGCGCCCCCTGTGGACTAAAGTGGTAGTGTCTCTGAGCACCAGGTGGTGGTTCTGGCGCCCCCTGTGGACTAAAGAGGTAGTGTCTCTGAGCACCAGGGTCCCTTTAGAGAACCTCTCATTGTACTGCAGCAGGGTCTGACAGTCTGCCCTCTCAGTCCTGGTTCTGGTTCTCCCGTGCTTTCTCTCCGTCCCTCACTGCGTCTTCTTTTGCGTTTTCAGGATCCGGAAGCTTCCGAAGGCGTTGAAGGAGTGGCCAGCCTTCAGAGATCTGAAGAAGACCATCGATGACTTGGCGGAGACCTGCCCTCTGCTCTGCATGATGGCCGACAAGGTCATGCTGCCCCGACACTGGACTCGTCTCAGCCAGCTGACGGCTCACAGCTTCCAGGTGGAGTCGGAGGGTTTCTCCCTCAGAAGCATCATGGAGGCGCCGCTGCTGAGCCTCAAAGAGGACATCGAGGTGTCTACACCTCCTTTTTTATTTGCTTTAGTCTCACGTTCTTTCATGTCTCTTAATTCACTTCATTCCCTAGACATCAGAACTTATTTTTAATAAAGATATCAGAGAGTCTGGAGTAATTAAAGACAAGTTGGATTATTGCACGTTGGAGGATTATTCCCAAGATTTAATGTTGATTTATTTTATTTTTATCAATATTATGTCATGCATAAATAATATGCAGACTTACAAGACACCTTCATTTAGAAATAAACCAGACTTGCATCATGAATCACAAATAATACTAAATAATAATGTCCGAGCTTTAGAAATAAAGTATTAATCTTCTCCTCCTTCTTCTTCTTCTCCTTCTTCTCCTTCTTCTCCTCCTTCTTCTTCTTCTTCTTCTTCTTCTTCTTCTCCTTCTCCTTCTTCTCCTTCTTCTCCTTCTTCTTCTCCTTCTTCTTCTCCTCCTTCTCCTTCTTCTCCTCCTTCTTCTTCTTCTCCTCCTTCTCCTTCTTCTTCTCCTTCTTCTCCTCCTTCTCCTTCTTCTTCTCCTTCTTCTTCTCCTTCTCCTTTTTCTCCTTCTCCTTCTTCTCCTTCTTCTCCTTCTCCTTCTTCTTCTCCTTCTTCTTTTTCTCCTTGTCCTTCTCTTTCTTCTTCTCCTTCTCCTCCTTGTTCTTGTCCTTGTTCTCCTTCTCCTCCTTCTTGTTCTCCTTCTCCTCCTTCTTCTTCTCCTTCTCCTCCTTCTTCTTCTCCTTCTTCTCCTCCTTCTTCTCCTTCTTCTCCTTCTCCTCCTTCTTCTTCTCCTTCTTCTCCTCCTTCTTCTCCTTCTTCTCCTTCTCCTTCTTCTCCTCCTTCTTTAGAACACAAATAAAGAGTCTGGACTGATGTTAATCAGCGAGACTAAAATGTGCTGAGTGGTTGTGTTTCCTGTGTGTATCAGGATGTGTGTATCAGCGCGGTGAAGGAGAGGGACATCGAGGCCAAGCTGAAGGACGTAGTGGACGAGTGGAGCGGACAGACGCTCGTCTTCGCCTCCTTCAGGACACGAGGAGAACTGCTTCTGAGAGGAGCCGACACCGCGGACAAGATCTCCATGATGGAGGACAGTCTGATGGTGCTGACCTCTCTGCTGAGCAACAGGTGAGGAGACGAGGGCGGAGGAAAGGAGGGCAGGAAGGGAGGACAGTCTGATGGTGCTGAGCAACAGGTGAGGAGACGAGGGCGTAGGAAAGGAGGGGAGGACAGGGAGGACAGTCTGATGGTGCTGACCTCTCTGCTGAGCAACAGGTGAGGAGACGAGGGCGGAGGAAAGGAGGGCAGGAAGGGAGGTAGGGGGACTATGGGGAGCAAGGAAGGAAAGGGAAGGTAAGAGAGGTAGGAAGGAGAAGTAGGAGGGGAAAGAAGGAATGGAACAAAGGAGGACTAGGAAGTAAAAAATAAAAAATGAATGAATACTTGAATGAATAAATGAATGAGCAATTAATTAAATAAATGAATGAACAATTAATTAAATCAATTAATGAATACTTGAATAAATTAATTAATGAACAATTAATTAAATATATGAATGAATACTTGAATAAATAAATTAATGAACAATTAATTAAATGAATGAATTAATACTTGAATGAATAATTAAATGAATAAATGAATGAATACTTGAATAAATGAATGAATGAACAATAAATTAAATAAATGAATGCATACTTGAATGAATTAATGAATAATTAAATACATTAATGAATACTTGAATGAATGAATGAATAAATGAACAATGAATTAAATAAATTAATGAATACTTGAATAAACAATGAAATGAATGAATGAACCGTCTGTGGCTCCTCCCCCTTCAGGTACAATGCTCCGTTCAAGCCGTCCATCCAGCTGTGGGTCCAGAAACTCTCCAACACCTCTGAGATCGTGGAGAAGTGGCTGTCGGTTCAGAACCTCTGGATCTACCTGGAGGCCGTGTTTGTGGGCGGAGACATCGCCAAGCAGCTGCCTCAGGTCACATGACCGTGATGCGTCAGCTGTTTGAATATTTCCTCTCCCTTCACACAGAATCTAAAGTTTCCCTCTGACCCGTCCAGGAGGCCAAACGTTTCCAGAACATCGACAAGGCGTGGCAGCGGATCATGCAGCGAGCGCACGAGCTCCCCAACGTGGTGCAGTGCTGCGTGGGAGACGAGACGCTCAGCCAGGTGCTGCCCACGGGCCTCTGAGCAAGGCCACGCCCACCACTCTTCTTCTTCTTCTTCTTTCTCTTCTTCTCCTTCTTCTTCTTCTTCTTTCTCTTCTTCTTCTTCTCCTTCTTCTTTCTCTTCTTCTCCTTCTTCTTCTTTCTCTTATTCTCCTTCTTCTTCTTTCTCTTCTTCTCCTTCTTCTTCTTCTTTCTCTTATTCTCCTTCTTCTTTCTCTTCTTTATCTTCTTCTCCTTCTTCTTCGTTCTCTTCTTCTTTCTCTTCTTCTTCTTCTTTCTCTTCTTCATCTTCTTCTCCTTCTTCTTTCTCTTCTTTATCTTCTTCTCCTTCTTCTTCTTCTTCTTCATCCTCTTCTTCTCTTCCTTCTTCTTCTTCTTCTTCTTCTTTCTCACCTTCTTCATCCTCCTCATCTTCTTCTCCTCCTCCTCCTCCTCCTCCTCTTCATCCTGCTCACCTTCTTCTTCTTCATCTTCATCATCTCCTTGTCTCTCCTCCAGTTGCTCCCTCACCTCCTGGAGCAGTTGGAGCTCTGTCAGAAGTCTCTGTCTGGTTACCTGGAGAAGAAGCGCTTGGTGTTTCCTCGTTTTTTCTTCGTGTCTGATCCAGCCCTGCTGGAGATCCTGGGCCAAGCCTCTGACTCGCACACGATACAGGTAAACGCACAGGTGATCTGTGTCTGTCTGTATTCTTGTGGTTTGTAAAAGCCATGTTCAGTCCCACCTTGTCTCTCTGTGTCTCAGGCTCATCTGCTCAGCCTGTTCGACAACGTAAACAGAGTTGTTTTCGACGAGAAGGTCTACGACCAGATCATCAGTTTTCAGTCTCAAGAAGGAGAAACTGTGGAGCTGAGCCAACCCGTCCTGGCTCAGGTACACACACACAAAACCATGTATCTCTGTAGTCATGGGACGTAATTATCTCTCATGTTATCATAACCTCACCGCCTCACTTAACTTGACCTTAACATGCGTGGGATTTGAACATTGAGTGATGACAGCAATGCAGAGTGTTTTCTTTATAAAATAAGTCGTATAGAAGTCAAAGCTTCATGTGTTAAAGCTGCATTCTCTCTCCTGACCACCAGGGGGCGACTCCTCTGGTTGTATAGAAGTCAAAGCTTCATGTGTTAAAGCTGCATTCTCTCTCCTGACCACCAGGGGGCAACTCCTCTGGTTGTATAGAAGTCAAAGCTTCATTTGTTAAAGCTGCATTCTCTCTCCTGACCACCAGGGGGTGTCTCCTTTGGTTGTATAGAAGTCAAAGCTTCATGTGTTAAAGCTGCATTCTCTCTCCTGACCACCAGGGGGCGACTCCTCTGGTTGTATAGAAGTCAAAGCTTCATGTGTTAAAGCTGCATTCTCTCTCCTGACCACCAGGGGGCGACTCCTCTGGTTGTATAGAAGTCAAAGCTTCATGTGTTAAAGCTGCATTCTCTCTCCTGACCACCAGGGGGCGACTCCTCTGGTTGTATAGAAGTCTATAGAAAATGACTCTACTTCTCTCTTGATTTATTCCCTCAGTAAACATTGTAAACATGAGTTCATGGTCTCAATCTCTCTGACGGCTGCAGCGTTGAGACTTGTTTCTTGCAGGGGAACGTGGAGGCGTGGTTAGGACAGCTGCTAGCAGGGGTGAGGCAGACCCTCCATGCTATCATTCGTCAGGCCTACCTGGCCATCAGCGACCCCGGCCTGAAGCTACTGGAGTTCCAGTCGGCGTTTCCAGCTCAGGTCGGCCTGCTGGGAATCCAGATGTTCTGGACCAGAGACGCAGAAGATGCGCTTGTTCTCAGCAAGTCTGACAAGAAGGTGCTTTTATTTTGAAAATAGGAGCATCTTTTACTCTCGTGAAGATCCTCACCCCCCACCCCCACCCCCTCACTGCCCCCTATCTGATTGCCCGACAGATCATGCAGACGACCAATCAGAAGTTCCTGGACCTCCTCAACGAGCTGATCGACGTAACGACCAGGGAGCTGAGCAGAATCGAGAGGACCAAGTACGAGACGCTCATCACCATCCACGTCCACCAGAGAGACATCTTCGACGAGCTGGTGGGTGGGCGGAGACACGGACAGGAAGACGGTTCAAGGTTGGCCACAGTAGCGTTGTTATCACGGTTGATTATCTCCATCAGGTACGTCTGAACGTGAGGTCCGCATCAGACTTTGAGTGGCAGAAACAGTCAAGGTTTTACTTCCTGGAGGAGACGGACAGATGTGTCATCCAAATCACAGATGTGGAGTTCAGCTACTGCAACGAATACCTGGGCTGTACAGACCGACTGGTCATCACGCCGCTGACTGACAGGTGCACAGTCACCTGACACATGCACCAAACCCACCGACCGTTGGGTGACACTGATATTAAAATGATGCCTTCGTTGTCCAATCAGAACCAAACCTGTTGATAATCTTTTGAACGTCTGTGCAGGTGTTACATAACTCTGTCCCAGGCTCTGGGGATGAGCATGGGCGGAGCTCCAGCTGGTCCGGCAGGAACAGGTAACACAGTCCAGGTGTCTCTAGTGACAACTATCATTCTTATGTTGACTCTCTATAGAGACCGTGTGTGTGTGTGTGTGTGTGTGTGTGTGTGTGTTCAGGTAAGACCGAGACCACTAAAGACATGGGTCGCTGTCTGGGGAAGTACGTGGTGGTTTTCAACTGTTCGGACCAGATGGACTACAGAGGACTGGGACGCATCTACAAAGGTGTGTGAGTGTGTGTGTGTGTGTGATTACTCTGGTGCAGCAGCGTATGGGTCGTTATTTAGTTATTGTTGATGAATTCATCTCAAACTATTGTGTTTGAGTCCGAAAGATCTGAGGTTTGCCATGATACCATCCAAGTTATTGTCGACAGGTCAAAGATATGAGTGCTGGCCAAACACACATCTGAACAGCCAGATGTTCCAAAAGGAACTCCAGAGGATCTACTGGGACACAGCCAGTCTTTCAAGGTGTCATCCGGTTGTTGTTGTTGTTGTGTGTCTGTGCAGGTCTGGCCCAGTCCGGAGCCTGGGGTTGCTTTGATGAGTTCAACCGCATCGAGCTGCCGGTCCTGTCCGTGGCCGCCCAGCAGATCTACGTGGTCCTGCAGTGTAAGAGGAACAAGAGGAAACAGTTCATCTTCACAGACGGAGACGTGGTCGACATGGACCCTGAGTTTGGCATCTTCCTCACCATGGTAACTGAGCTCTGATCTGAAGCGTTGTTATAAATAAATGAGTTATTATTGATGTTAGTCATTCACAGAAAAGGGTTTCAGAAATATGGTGTGAGATGGATTTAGTCTTTCTCGCATACAGAACGATCATCATGGTGATCAAACCAGAATTCATTAAAATAACCTTCTTGAGCTGAATTGCCACAGAATGCTGGCCAGAGATTTCTTGGGCTACATGAACGTGGACATGAACCAGCAAAACCATCACACAACTGTCCAAAGTATTTCAGATCCAAAGTGCCATACATCTGGCGAAAAGGCTTCTGGAGTAAGAGTTAAGAACGACAACTGCAGTACGGCTTACTAAGGAGTTCTAGAAATTAGAAAACATGGAACTGATGATTCTATGAGTTCTAGAATACCACCACCAAGGTTCTAAAGGAATCTGTTTAACTCAGTAAAACACTCTGCAGTCTTAACTTCTTGAGTTCTGAATCTGTAGAGCTACTTCAGGACCAGTCAGAGATCCCGAACTGGACTACCTCAGAACCAATATCCAAGACCTGGACTACCTCAGAACCAATATCCAAGAACTGATCTATCTCAGAACTAATATCCAAGAACTGATCTGTCTCGAAAGCAGCCAAAAAGTTCAAGCACTGATCTACGTCACAGAGTTCCAGAATTGAGTGACTAAGAACCAGAGATTGAGAACTGATCTACCTCAGAACCAGTTAGAGAGTTCTAGATTTGCTCGATCTTATAACCAGTCAACGCGCTAGAACTGAACCACTTCAGAACCAGAATTGGGGAAGCAATCTACCCCAGGACTATTCAGAGATCTCGAACTGAACTACCTTCGAACCAATGTCTGAGAACTGATCTCGAAAAGCATTCAAAAAGTTGAAGCACTGATCTACTTCAGATAGTTCCAGAAGTGAACTACTACAGAACCGGATTTTTAGAAGTGAGCTACTACAGAACCAGATGTTTAGAAGTGAGCTACTACAGAACTAAATGTTTAGAAGTGAGCTACTACAGAACCAGGGTTTTAGAAGTGAGCTACTACAGAACCAGATGTTTAGAAGTGAGCTACTACAGAACCAGATGTTTAGAAGTGAGCTACTACAGAACCAGATGTTTAGAAGTGAGCTACTACAGAACCAGATGTTTAGAAGTGAGCTACTATAGAACCAGGGTTTTAGAAGTGAGCTACTATAGAACCAGGGTTTTAGAAGTGAGCTACTACAGAACCAGGGTTTTAGAAGTGAGCTACTACAGAACCAGGGTTTGAGAACTGATCTACCTCTTAAACAAGGTTCTAGAGGTGAAGTATCTCAGAACCAGTTAGAGTGTTCTAGATTTGCTCTATCTTATAACCAGAACTGAACCACTTCAGAACCAGAGTTGGGGAAGCGATTTACCTCAGAAGAAGTTAGAGGTAAAGAACTGATCCACCTCCGAAGCAACCACAGAGTTCCGGATCTTGACGGTAACTTCTTGTTCCTCCAGAACCCCGGGTACGCCGGTCGTCAGGAGCTTCCCGAGAACCTTAAGATTCAGTTCCGCACGGTGGCCATGATGGTCCCGGACCGAGCCATCATCATGAGGGTCAAACTGGCCAGCGCAGGATTCCGTGACAACCAGGTCCTCAGCAGGAAGTTCTACACCCTCTACAAGCTGTGTGAGGAGCAGCTCTCCAAACAGGTCGGAGTCAACGACCATCATGAAATGTCTTCTTTGTCTCGGCTGCTTCATCAGCTTGCAAAACGTACTTCATGGTATCGGTTGTGTTTTTACACCAGGTCCATTACGATTTTGGTCTGAGGAACATTTTATCGGTCCTGAGGACGCTGGGAGCTGTGAAGAGATCGAACCCGTCAGAACCCGAGCCGACTGTGGTGATGAGGGTCCTGAGAGACATGAACCTCTCCAAGCTGGTGCGTGTTACTGGTTTTTAGGTATTAAGTGTGTGTTTTTAGTAAGATGGGACAATGTTTATCTGTAAGACATAAACACGGCTTTAGTATTGTGAAGGATTAGTTTACTTATCGCTTTGACTTCTCATCAGGTAGTAGATGTGATGTAAATAGAACATCGTTGTCTGTTGCTGCTTTAAAGTACCAGGATGTTGCTGGAGGCCCGAGTAACACCAGCCTGACCCTGTCTGTGTTTCTGCAGGTCGACGAGGACGAGCCTCTGTTCATGAGTCTGATCAACGACCTGTTCCCTGGTATCGGTAGGTTTCTGTCTCCCAGTGAGACGCAGGAAGTGACCGCTTCATTCGCTCATCTTCTAAATAACAATAATAATCCTCCTCCTCTGTAGTTCTGGATAAAGCCGGGTATCCGGACCTGGAGTCGTCCATCTCCAGTCAGGCTCGGCGGGCCGGTCTGATCCCTCAC
>JACSYO010000823.1:27500-47500 GCA_016806645.1 Ophiodon elongatus
GTTTAGACTCTCACTGATCCCCTCCAGGTCGTCCTGGTCCAGGTCGTCCTGGTCCAAAGACCTGCAGAGGTTCTGATGAGTCAGATTATCTTCAATTCAGGGATTAACCCATTATGATGAAGGTTAACTAGCGTGCGTGTATGTATATATAATATATATATATATATATATATATATATATATATATATATATATATATATATATATATATATATATATATATATATATATATATATATATATATATATATATATAATTTTTTAAATTAATATCAGGGGACAGTTGTTTGTTTTTAATTAAATCAACCTAACAGTTAATAAACTTGTCCCAGCCGGCCGTCGTCATGCCGTTTGGAAACACCCACAACAAGCTGAAGATGAACTACTCGTCGGAGCAGGAGTACCCCGACCTCAGCCAGCACAACAACCACATGGCCAAGGTGCTCACTCCGGAGATCTACGAGAGCCTGAGGGACAAGGAGACGCCCAGCGGCTTCACCGTAGACGACGTCATCCAGACCGGCATCGACAACCCAGGTACCCAAGTCACACCCCTGCAAACCAGGTAGCATCCTGGACCAGGTTTCTAACCCCGGACCAGGTGACCAACTTCACCAGACCGGGTACTGCTCACCGTCCTTACCCAGACCGGGTGGGTCCTGGTGTTGTTGGACACCTTCACACGGAGAGATTGTGCTCCGGCCTCTAGCTGCTTGATAAGTTCTTAATAAGATCTGCTCGTTAATTCCCCCTCAGGGATGTTGTGAGTACTTCCTCTCTGATCTCCTGAGCCTTCTCATCAAATCCAACTTAAGTTATTTAGCATAATACGACAAAAATCAAATCACTAATTGGAGAAAGCAAAAACAACAAACTCCAAATTACGAGACGTAAAAGTTTTATAAAAACCAAGTGTGTCAGAGTTCAGCCTAAACTGGACCCATCAAAGAGTTTGAGATGAACAGGAAACAATCGGCCATCTTGTGGCCCTGCAGGTCACCCGTTCATCATGACGGTGGGCTGCGTCGCCGGAGACGAGGAGACATACGAGGTCTTCAAAGAGCTGCTGGACCCGGTGATCGAAGACCGCCACGGAGGGTACAAACCATCAGACAAACACAAGACTGACCTGAACCCCGAAAACCTGCAGGTAAACAACAACAAACTGACCTGGACCCTGAAAACCTGGACGTAGAGTCAGTTCTGTTTAGCTGCTGGTCTCTACTGGTCTCTGTTGATCTACTTGTCGTCTACTTTGTTTCAGGGAGGAGACGATCTGGATCCAGACTACGTTCTGAGCTCTCGGGTTCGGACAGGACGGAGTATCCGCGGCTTCTGTCTGCCGCCACACTGCAGCCGCGGAGAACGCCGAGCCATCGAGAACCTCTCCCTGGAAAGTATGACATCACTTCCTGTGTCTGAAAGTTATTTTAATATTGAAAACACAAACTGTTTGTTAGAAACTGTGATGGGAGTTGGTTCTGTAACACTGGTCTTTAACAAGAGGGTACGTGGTTCTAATGCTGGTCTTTAACGGGAGGGTACTGACAGCTGAACGTGATGAAAGCTCCAGAAGAAAGCCAGTAAGTGGTCTTTGAGTCCGCATGAGAAGCAGAAACTGACTGTGGATCAGGTCTCTGCCGTGATGAATTAGTCCTTTAGAGTCCAGATAAACTCTTAATCCGTCTGCTTTTATTGAGACTGGATCTTTATTTAGCTGTTTTCCCATCATGCCTCAGTGAGCGAGCAGCAGATCAAACCTTATATAACGTTGAGCTCTTAATGAGGATCTGAGACCTCTTTCATCTTCAGATGAGACTGAAGAGAACTGGACTGAACCGGACCGGCTGAAACCAGTAGACTCTCTACCGCCCCCAGCAGTCCATCCACCTAGATCCATCCATCTAGCTCCATCCACCTAGATCCATCCATCCACCTAGATCCATCCATCTAGCTCCATCCACCTAGATCCATCCATCCACCTAGATCCATCCATCTAGCTCCATCCACCTAGATCCATCCATCCATCCACCTAGATCCATCCATCTAGCTCCATCCACCTAGATAGATCTATCTATCCATCCAGATCGATCCATCCATATCCATCCATCCATCTGTCCACCTAGATCCATCCATCCACCTAGATAGATCTATCTATCCATCCAGATCGATCCATCTGTCCACCTAGATCCATCCATCCACCTAGATAGCTCGATCTATCCACCCACCGAGCTCATCCATCAAGATCGATCCATCCATCCAGATCGATCCACCTAGATCCATCCATCTGTCCACCTAGATCCATCCATCATCCATATCCATCCATCCACCTAGATCCATCCATCCACCTAGATCCATCCTGAGCTGACCTGCGTTGCTTTGACTGAAGGGTCATCACTTAGTAAATGTCACAGCTTTAAGTCGAACACCTGGACTCACCTGAGCTCCACCGCTGACCTCCTGCAGGTCTGGACATGCTGGACGGGGACTTGAAGGGGAAGTACTACGCTCTGAAGAACATGACGGAGGAGGAGCAGCAGCAGCTGATTGATGACCACTTCCTGTTCGACAAGCCCGTCTCCCCCCTGCTGCTGGCGTCCGGCATGGCCCGCGACTGGCCCGACGGCCGCGGCATCTGGTCAGTACCCAGAACACCTGGACAGGTGACTCACTTCCTGTCCCGGAGTAATTAACCCTCGTTTCTCACCTGCAGGCACAACGACAACAAGACCTTCCTGGTTTGGGTGAACGAGGAGGATCACCTGAGAGTCATCAGCATGCAGAAGGGAGGCAACATGAAGGAGGTGTTCAACCGCTTCTGCACTGGACTCACCAAGGTGGACACCTGCACGCCCACTTCCTGTCTCCAGCCCGCTGCTGTCATGCTGCTGACCACCTGTCTCTCTCTCTCTGGCAGATCGAGGGCTTGTTTAAGGAGCGGAGTCACGAGTTCATGTGGAACGAACACCTGGGCTACGTCCTCACCTGTCCCTCCAACCTGGGGACGGGCCTGAGGGCCGGGGTCCACGTCAAGCTGCCCAACGTCAGCAAGCACGACAAGTTCGGAGACATCCTGAAGAGGCTGAGGCTGCAGAAGAGGGGCACAGGTAGGCACACTGACAGGTGGAGAGACAGGTAGGCACACAGACAGGTAAACACAGACCGGTGGAGAAACAGGTAATATTCAGATGTCACAGAAACGGGAACAATAATAATCTTCATAAAGTGATGAGTGACAGTTTGGAGGCTCATCGCTTTGAACTGAAGGCATACCTGTGACATCACTTCCTGTCAGGTGGCGTGGACACGGCGGCAGTGGGCGGAGTCTTTGACATCTCCAACGCGGACCGTCTGGGCTTCTCCGAGGTGGAGCTGGTGCAGATGGTGGTGGATGGAGTCCAGCTGCTGGTGGACATGGAGAAGAAGCTGGAGGCCGGAGAGGGCATCGATGACCTCATCCCTGAGCAGAAGTGACCTGTCACTGTGACCCCCCCCCCCCCCCCACCTCCACCCTCACTGTAACCAATCAGAAACCGTCCTGAGGCAGCAGGACGTTTAGAGCCGCTCAGTTAGACTTCAGTCTTCCAACGTGAAGGATTTTCTATTTCCTGTTGGACCCATGTAACTCCTGAAATATCTAATAAAGTCTGTGTGGCACCGACTAAACGCTGCTCACCTGTCTTCATTCTGCACACACAGATCTAGATCTATATAACACCCACCTTCTACACACTCTCAGATCTATATAACCCCCACCTACTGCTCTCTGTCTCTGTCTCTGTCTCTCTGATCTGTAACGTGGGCGGGGGGGCGGCATCTAACTGAAGGTTTAAAAGAAAGAAGTTTTATTCTGCCACAGGAAACTCAGTTAGTTCCTTCAATCAGAACCGAGCAGGTCCAGGTTCCAGCTCCTCTCCACCCATGGGCCCTTGGTGAAGCTTAAGCACTACAGCTGGGTGGTGCTGAGGCCTTCTGGGACATGTGTGGGCAAAGGCTGCCATTTTGTGATGTGGCCGCCGATCCTGTGGGAATGTAGCCCCCCTCCACTACATGGCCCCTTGTGATGCCACGCAGCCCTCAGAAGAACCACCTACACCGTGATTCACGTGATCCTGTAGACCAGGGTGTCAAACTCCTCTTCCCCCTGAGCCACATCAGCATCATGGAGGCCCTCAGGGCCACATCAGCATCATGGAGGCCCTCAGAGGGCCACATCAGCATCATGGAGGCCCTCAGGCACATCAGCATCAGTAGGCCCTCAGAGGGCCACATCGCTCAGTAGGCCCTCAGAGGGCCACATCAGCATCATGAGGCCCTCAGAGGGCCGGTGGGAACTGTAAGCCTGTATAAATGTAACTACTCCCTAACATGTTAAATGACTGTCTCTGCATTTGATTGTTTATTCAAGTATAAAAATATAGTACATGCATCTATATAAATGTATGTAAACATTTCTCTAACATTTAGGTTTAAGAAACCCACATTACTCTATCAAAGTTTTAAAGAAAATAACAAACATATCAAATAATTGTGAGCTGCTAAAAACATGTGGTCTGGGGACCTGCTCACATACCTTTACAGGGAACACCTGCTCACGTACTTTTACATGACACACCTGCTCACATACCTTTACAGGGAACACCTGCTCACGTACTTTTACATGACACACCTGCTCACATACCTTTACAGGGAACACCTGCTCACGTACTTTTACATGACACACCTGCTCACATACCTTTACAGGGAACACCTGCTCACGTACTTTTACATGACACACCTGCTCACACACCTTTACATGACACACCTGCTCACGTACCTTTACATGACACTTGCTCACATACCTTTACATGACACACCTGCTCACGTACCTTTATGCTGCGTTCACAACAAACGTGTTGCTAATTATTCGCACGAGTAGATTACAAAGTCAATGCACAGACGCGAATGGTTGTGAATAACGCAAACTTCCGTCAGGCGGTGAGAATGACGCGACGTGAAAAATTTGCGTGACGCTGTGTCTTTAAAGCCAATCAGCATTGAGAAGCTCCGCCCGTCGTCCTTGACGTCATGCCGTTGTTGAATCAGAAACTATGGAGGAGAAGTTGAGACTGAAAGCGGCAGTCCTCCCGATCCTGGAGAAGCTGTGTGCGGCGACCTGTGATATGAGCCCAGACATGAGGGCTTCTGATGTTCCCACGTTTGAGAAACTTCCACAACACGTACAAAGCAGAACTAGTGGTTATTTCTTCCACGGTGGATGGCAGAAATGAACTATTTCCACGGAGATAAGCCACGCCCCCTCTCCAGTGCGTCTAGCGCGATGAAGCGAATGAAGCGAAATAACCACAATAGTCCGGAGAGGAAACTCACGCGAGTAAAGCGACGCGAAGATTCGCAACGCTTTTGGTGTGAACGCAGCATAACGGTAGCAGGTAGGATGCCGTTCATTCGCGGGTCACAAAATCAACATGCATTGTGGGAGATGTAGTTTTTTTCACTGTACATTGTAAAGCAGCATAGACTTTAATTTTAAAACAATCATATTCCTTTCGAGCTCTCGCGGGCCACATAAAATGACGTGGCGGGCCTTGAGTTTGACCCGTGCTGTAGACGATCAATGACATAATTTACTGAACTGCCATTTTCCCAAAAGATTCCCCGTCCTGTCTCACCCCTCGTCCTGTCCCACCCCTGGTCCTGTCTCACCCCATGTCCTGTCTCAACCCTCGTCTCACCCCTGGTCCTGTCTCACCCCTCATCCTGTCTCACCCCTGGTCCTGTCTCACTCCTGGTCCTGTCTCACCCCTGGTCCTGTCTCACTCCTGGTCCTGTCTCACCTCTGGTCCTGTCCCACCCCTGGTCCTGTCTCACCCCTTGTCTCACCCCTGGTCCTGTCTCACCCCATGTCCTGTCCCACCCCGGTCCTGTCTCACCCCTTGTCTCACCCCTGGTCCTGTCCCACCCCTGGTCCTGTCTCACCCCTGGTCCTGTCCCACCCCTAGTCCTGTCTCACTCCTGGTCCTGTCTCACCCCTGGTCCTGTCTCACTCCTGGTCCTGTCTCACCCCTGGTTCTGTCTCAACCCCAGTCCTGTCTCCCCCCTGGTCCTGTCTCACTCCTGGTCCTGTCTCACCCCTCGTCTCACCCCTGGTCCTGTCTCACCCCTGGTCTCACCCCTGGTCCTGTCCCACCCCTCGTCCTGTCCCACCCCTGGTCCTGTCTCACCCCTTGTCTCACCCCTGGTCCTGTCCCACCCTTGGTCCTGTCTCACCCCTCGTCCTGTCCCACCCCTAGTCCTGTCTCACCCCCGGTCCTGTCTCCCCCCTGGTCCTGTCTCACTCCTGGCCCTGTCTCACCCCTGGTCCTGTCTCACCCCTCGTCTCACCCCTGGTCCTGTCTCACCCCTGGTCCTGTCTCACCCCTGGTCCTGTCTCACCCCCCAGCAGAGCCCACTGTGAGGACAGTAAGCTCTGAGTGTCTCCTTCCAGCTGGTTATGATGAATGAGGGTCTGAAGGAGTTCTGGTCCAGCAGCTCTTTGTGGAGTCGGTGACAGATGTATTTATTAGGGCTCAACGATAGTGTATCGATACGATATACGAGATACTTTTTTAAAATCCTGTTTTAAATGGATTTAAAATGTCCTTTAAATTGAATCCCTGAGTGTCAAACCTCTTTTATGTTATTATGAAGTTGTGCATTTTAGTAAAAAAAGTGTTCAGTGACACGATGAGAAGATAATATGCACTTATTTAAAAAAACATTTTATGACACGTGCATGTCACAGCACCCCCTCAGGCAGGGAGGTGAACAGCACCCCCCTCAGGCAGGGAGGTGAACAGCACCCCTGTTCCTCATCTTCACATGACACTCTTCATAAGTCATAACAGTATCTTAACAAAAGCAACCATCAAACCATGCATCATGTCCACTGTAAACATATCTGTGTCACAGAGAAATGTCTTTAAAAGGTACACAGTCGTGTTTATGACAAATAAAGACTTGAAACTTTGTTTGATTGTTAAAAAATGTCTTTGAAAGATAATGTATGCATCATACGTTTTAGGATTTCTTTAAACAACAACAACAACAACAACAACAACAACGACAACAACAACAAAGACCAGGGATAACTGTGTATTAAAAACCTTCTTTTGTTTCACACCAAACTGAATTCTGAAGAATGAAAGTGAAAGAAATAGAAATAGTTTCCAGTGTCAGGACAAAGCTGCAGTGTGGAAACAGCAGGAGGCAGCAGAGAGTCACATGACCTCCTGCAACAGGTTATATTAAATATCATTAATATCTGATCAATAACTATCATCTATATTAAAGATGTAGAGGAGTAATAAACATATATCATTAATATATGATCACTAACTATCATCTATAAAAAGAGGGAGTGGAACCCTGAAGAGGACCCAGTGTGGAACCCTGAAGAGGACCCGGGGAGGAACCCTGAAGAAGACCCGGGGAGGAACCCTGAAGAAGACCCGGGGAGGAACCCTGAAGAAGACCCGGGGAGGAACCCTGAAGAAGACCCGGGGAGGAACCCTGAAGAAGACCCGGGGAGGAACCCTGAAGAGGACTCGGGGAGGAACCCTGAAGAAGACCCGGGGAGGAACCCTGAAGAGGACCCGGGGTGTAACCCTGAAGAGGACCCGGGGAGGAACCCTGAAGAGGACTCGGGGAGGAACCCTGAAGAGGACCCGGGGTGGAACCTTGAAGAGGACCCGGGGAGGAACCCTGAAGAGGACTCGGGGAGGAACCCTGAAGAGGACCCGGGGTGGAACCTTGAAGAGGACCCGGGGAGGAACCCTGAAGAGGACCCAGGGTGGAACCCTAAAGACAATCACATTGATCTATTCTGTCTTACTGAAACCTGGCTGTGTCATGAAGAATATGTCAGCCTAAATGAATCAACTCCTCCAAGTCACATTAATACTCACATTCCTCGAGGCACCGGCCGAGGAGGTGGAGTAGCAGCTATCTTTGACTCAAGCCTATTAATGAACCCTAAACCTAAATTAAACTACAACTCATTTGAAAGCCTTGTTCTTAGTCTTTCACATCCAACCTGGAAAACAATACAGCCAATTCTATTTGTTATAGTGTACCGGGCCCCTGGTCCGTATTCTGAATTTCTATTTTTCAGAGTTTTTATCAAGTTTAGTTCTTAAAACAGATAAAGTTATTATTGTAGGTGACTTTAATATTCATGTGGATGTTGATAATGATAGCCTTAGTACTGTGTTTATCTCATTATTAGATTCAATCGGCTTCTGTCAGAGTGTACAGAAACCCACTCACTGTTTTAACCACACCCTCCACCTTGTTCTGGCTTATGGCATTAAAATAGAACATCTAATAGTTTTTCCACAGAACCGTCTTTTATCAGACCATTACCTCATAACTTTTGAGTTTATACTACCAGAGTGTACACCGTTAGGCAAAGGTTTCTACACCAGATGTCTATCTGACAGCTGTAGCTAAATTTAAAGAAGCGATTCCATCTGTATTTAATTCAATACCATGTCTCAATATAACGGAGGACTCCTGTACTAACTTTAGTCTGTCCTCAATATAACAGAGGACTCCTGTGCTAACTTTAGTCTGTCCTCAATATAACAGAGGACTCCTGTACTAACTTTAGTCTGTCCTCAATATAACAGAGGACTCCTGTACTAACTTTAGTCTGTCCTCAATATAACAGAGGACTCCTGTACTAACTTTAGTCTGTCCTCAATATAACAGAGGACTCCTGTACTAACTTTAGTCTGTCCTCAATATAACAGAGGACTCCTGTACTAACTTTAGTCTGTCCTCAATATAACAGAGGACTCCTGTACTAACTTTAGTCCGTCCTCAATATAACGGAGGACTCCTGTACTAACTTTAGTCCGTCCCAGATTGATCATCTAGTCGATAGTGCTACAGGCTCACTGAGACTGACACTAGACTCTATAGCTCCTCTAAAAAAGAAGATAATAAAACAGGAGGTTCGCTCCATGGTATAACCCTCAAACCCACAAAATAAAACAAACATTGCGAAAGCTTGAAAGGATATGGCGTTCCACCAATTTAGAAGAATCTCAGTTAGTTTGGCGAGATAGTCTTAAAACATATAAGAAGGCCCTCCGTAATGCCAGAGCAGCCTATTACTCATCAATAATAGAGAAAAATAAGAACAACCCCAGGTTTCTCTTCAGCTCTGTAGCCAGGCTGACACAGAGTATTCCTATAGACCTCAGTAGTAATGACTAGTAGTAGTAGTAGTAGTAGTAGTAGAGCTCTGTTGAGCCGTGTATTCCTATAGACCTCAGTAGTAATGACTAGTAGTAGTAGTAGTAGTAGTAGTAGTAGTAGTAGTAGCTCTGTTGAGCCGTGTATTCCTATAGACCTCAGTAGTAATGACTAGTAGTAGTAGTAGTAGTAGTAGTAGTAGTAGTAGTAGCTCTGTTGAGCCGTGTATTCCTATAGACCTCAGTAGTAATGACTAGTAGTAGTAGTAGTAGTAGTAGTAGCTCTGTTGAGCCGTGTATTCCTATAGACCTCAGTAGTAATGACTAGTAGTAGTAGTAGTAGTAGTAGTAGTAGTAGCTCTGTTGAGCCGTGTATTCCTATAGACCTCAGTAGTAATGACTAGTAGTAGTAGTAGTAGTAGTAGTAGTAGTAGTAGTAGCTCTGTTGAGCCGTGTATTCCTATAGACCTCAGTAGTAATGACTAGTAGTAGTAGTAGTAGTAGTAGTAGTAGTAGTAGTAGCTCTGTTGAGCCGTGTATTCCTATAGACCTCAGTAGTAATGACTTCATGAGCTTCTTCAATGATAAGATTCTAACTATTAGAGATAAGATTAATAATCTCTTGCCCTCAACCAGTACCGATCTATCCTTGGAGGCAGCTATAAACCTGATATATGTTCGGACGGCTTCTCTCTCATCGACTTTAAAAAATTGTCTTCAACAATTTCCTCTTCTAAATCTTCTACCTGTCTCTTGGACCCCGTCCCGACGAGGCTGCTTAAAGAAGTTTTACCTTTGATTGGCACCTGTCTGCTGGATATTATCAATCTGTCTTTACTAACAGGCCATGTACCACAGTCCTTCATAGTATTACCTTTAGTTAGTACCTCTACTAGATATTATTAATCTGTCTTTACTAACAGACCATGTACCACAGTCCTTTAAAGTAGCTGTGATTAAGCCTCTTCTCAAGAAGCCCACTCTTGATCCAGAGGTGTTGGCTAACTATAGACCGATCTCTAACC
Organism: Ophiodon elongatus; assembly: GCA_016806645.1. Taxonomy (NCBI): domain Eukaryota; kingdom Metazoa; phylum Chordata; class Actinopteri; order Perciformes; family Hexagrammidae; genus Ophiodon; species Ophiodon elongatus. The sequence continues at coordinate 37,765 of JACSYO010000823.1, forward strand.
TTCCCTTCCTCTAAGATCCTTGAGAAAGTAGTTGCAAATCAGTTATGTGACTTTCTACAGAACAATAGTTTATTTGAGGATTTTCAGTCAGGTTTTAGAAAACACCACAGCACAGAGACAGCACTGGTGAAAATTACTAATGACCTTCTACTTGCATCAGATAAAGGACTTGTCTCTGTTCTTGTCTTGTTAGACCTTAGTGCTGATAGAGGACTTGTCTCTGTTCTGGTCTTGTTAGACCTTAGTGCTGATAGAGGACTTGTCTCTGTTCTGGTCTTGTTAGACCTTAGTGCTGATAGAGGACTTGTCTCTGTTCTTGTCTTGTTGGACCTTAGTGCTGCGTTCGACACCATTGACCATCACATCCTATTACAGAGATTAGAACATTTGATTGGCATTAAAGGCACCGCACTAAGCTGGTTTAAATCCTATTTATCAGATCCATCTTAGTTTGTAAACGATGAATCCTCGATGACCACTAACGTCAGTTCCACAAGGTTCTGTACTTGGACCAATCTTATTTACCTTATATATGCTTCCTTTGGGTAATATTATCAGAAAACACTCCATAGACTTTCATTGTTATGCTGATGATACTCAATTATATATATCGATCAAGCCAGACGAAAGCAACCAGCTTGCTAAACTTCAAGCATCTCAAAGATATAAAAACATGGATGACCTGCAACTTCCTGATGTTAAACTCAGACAAAACTGAAGTTATTTTACTGGCCCAGAACACCTCCGGAATCAACTATCTAATGATGTGGTTTCTCTAGATGGCATTGCCCTGGCATCCAGCACCACCGTAAAGAATCTCGGAGTTGTCTTTGATCAGGACTTGTCCTTTAACTCTCACGTAAAACAAATCTCAAGGACGCCTTCTTCCACCTCCGTAACATTTAAATAATCAGACTCATCCTGTCTCAAAGAGATGCAGAAACATTAGTTCACGCATTTGTTACTTCTAGACTGGACTACTGTAACTCCTTATTATCAGGCTGCTCTAATAAGTCTCTTAAATCTCTCCAGTTGATCCAGAATGCTGCAGCTCGTGTACTAACAAAAACTAAGAGAAGAGATCATATTACTCCTGTATTAGCTTCTCTTCACTGGCTCCCTGTAAAATCCAGAGTCGAATTTAAAATCCTTCTCCTCACCTACAAAGCCTTAATTGGTGAAGCACCATCATATCTTAAGGATCTCATAGTACCATATTACCCCACTAGAGAGCTCATAGTACCCTATTACCCCACTAGAGAGCTCATAGTACCATATTACCCCACTAGAGAGCTCATAGTACCCTATTACCCCACTAGAGAGCTCATAGTACCATATTACCCCACTGGAGAGCTCATAGTACCATATTACCCCACTAGAGAGCTCATAGTACCATATTACCCCACTGGAGAGCTCATAGTACCATATTACCCCACTACAGAGCTCATAGTACCATATTACCCCACTAGAGAGCTCATAGTACCATATTACCCCACTAGAGAGCTCATAGTACCATATTACCCCACTAGAGAGCTCATAGTACCATATTACCCCACTAGAGAGCTCATAGTACCATATTACCCCACTAGAGAGCTTATAGTACCATATTACCCCACTAGAGAGCTGCGCTCACTGAATGCGGGGCTGCTTGTGGTTCCTAGAGTCTTAAAAAGTAGGATGGGAGCCAGAGCCTTCAGTTATCAAGCTCCTCTTCTATGGAACCAGCTTCCACTTTCAGTCCGGGGGCAGACACAGTGACCACATTTAAGAGTAGACTTAAGACTTTCCTCTTTGATAGCGCTTATAGTTAGGGCTGGCTCAGGTTTATAGTTAGGGCTGGCTCAGGTTTATAGTTAGGGCTGGCTCAGGTTTATAGTTAGGGCTGGTTCAGGTTTATAGTTAGGGCTGGCTCAGGTTTATAGTTAGGGCTGGCTCAGGTTTATAGTTAGGGCTGGCTCAGGCTTATAGTTAGGGCTGGCTCAGGTTTATAGTTAGGGCTGGCTCAGGTTTATAGTTAGGGCTGGCTCAGGTTTATAGTTAGGGCTGGCTCAGGTTTATAGTTAGGGCTGGCTCAGGTTTGCCCTGGTCCATTCTTTCCAGCCCCTTGATATGCTGCTATAGGTCTAGACTGCTGGGGGACAACTTAGGATACACTGAGCTCCTCTCTCCTTTTCTCTCTCTCCTTCTGTATGAATTCATGTTCTATAAATGCACATTACTAACTCTACTTCTTCCCTCGGAGTCTTTGTGCTTTCTCGCCTCGCAGGTTTCCACGAATCGTGGTTGCATCTGGACCCTGGTCCTGGTCCTGGTCCTGGACCCTGGTCCTGGTCCTGGACCCTGGTCCTGGTCCTGGTTCCTTCCGTGGAACTGCTGATGCACATTCTTCTCTATTTTACCTTCTGTATGAATTCATGCACATTAATGCACATTACTAACTCTGCTCCATCCCCGAGGTCTTTGTGCCTTCTCGCCTCGCAGGTTTCTGTGGATCGCGGTTAAATCTGGACCCTGGTCCTGGTCCTGCTGTGGTCCTGGTCCTGCTGTGGTCCTGGTCCTGCTGTGGTCCTGGTCCTGCTGTGGTCCTCCCCGTCACCTACTGCTACTATTACATGAATCATTTCTGTCATGTGAATTGAACGTGTTGTAACTCTGTTATGTTGTTCATTCTGATCACATGACCTCTATTGTACTCTGTCCATCCTGATAGAGGATCCTCCTCTGCTGCTCTCCTGAAGGGTTCTTCAATTTTTCTCCCTGTTGAAAGGGTTTTTTGGGAGTTTTTCCTGAGTCGATGAGGTTCTGGGTCAGAGGATGTCAGTGTGTACAGATTGTAAAGCCCTCTGAGGAGAATTTGTAATTTGTGATTTTGGGCTCTACAAGATGAATTGAATTGAATTAAATTGAATTGAATTGAAGAGGACGTGGGGTAGAACCCTGAAGAGGACCCGGTGTGGAACCCTGAAGAGGACGCGGGGTGGAACACTGAAGAGGACCCGGTGTGGAACCCTGAAGAGGATCCGGTGTGGAACCCTGAAGAGGACTCGGTGTGGAACCCCGAAGAGGACGCGGGGTGGAACCCTGAAGAGGACGCGGGGTGGAACCCTGAAGAGGACCCGATGTGGAACCCTGAAGAGGACGCGGGGTGGAACCCTGAAGAGGACGCGGGGTGGAACCCTGAAGAGGACCCGGTGTGGAACCCTGAAGAGGACCCGGTGTGGAACCCTGAAGAGGACCCGGTGTGGAACCCTGAAGAGAACTCCGCTCCCAACATGTCACATGACTTTCACAATGTGCTGATGAAGCAGGAACACTGAGCGGATACAAACTGAACACACTGAACTGTTTAAGCCTTCAACCCCATCTGGTTGATCTTTTTATTGAGCCATTGGACTTTGACCCTGGAGAAGAACGGAGGCCTCTCATTGGCTGCAGCACCGAGGAGGCGGTTGTCCTCCACGCTCCGCCTGATGGAGCGAACGTCAGCAGCTGATAGGCCGGTTTTCATAGACAGCAGCGCTGACACATGTGCATCACTGAGGAGACAGACATGGAGGTGTGGTCAATAAAACACCTGGTGGAGAGGTGTGGTCAAAAGTGTTTATAAATATAATGTTTAGAGATAAATGTTTATAAATATAATGTTTAGAGATAAATGTTCATAAATATAATGTTTAGAGATAAATGTTCATAAATATGTTTAGAGATAAATGTTTATAAATATAATGTTTAGAGATAAATGTTTATAAATATAATGTTTAGAGATAAATGTTCATAAATATAATGTTTAGAGAAAATGTTATAAATATGTTTAGAGATAAATTAGTAAATTTATGTTTAGAATAAATGTTTATAAATATAATGTTTAGAGATAAATGTTTATAAATATAATGTTTAGAATAAATGTTATAAATATAATGTTTAGAGATAAATGTTTATAAATATAATGTTTGAATAAATGTTTATAAATATAATGTTTAGAGATAAATGTTTATAAATATAATGTTTAGAGATAAATGTTTATAAATATAATGTTTAGAGATAAATGTTTATAAATATAATGTTTAGAGATAAATGTTTATAAATATAATGTTTAGAGATAAATGTTTATAAATATAATGTTTAGAGATAAATGTTTATAAATATAATGTTTAGAGATAAATGTTTATAAATATAATGTTTAGAGATAAATGTTTATAAATATAATGTTTAGAGATAAATGTTTATAAATATAATGTTTAGAGATAAATGTTTATAAATATAATGTTTAGAGATAAATGTTTATAAATATGTTTAGAGATAAATGTTTATAAATATAATGTTTAGAGATAAATGTTTATAAATATAATGTTTAGAGATAAATGTTTATAAATATAATGTTTAGAGATAAATGTTTATAAATATAATGTTTAGAGATAAATGTTTATAAATATAATGTTTAGAGATAAATGTTTATAAATATAATGTTTAGAGATAAATGTTTATAAATATAATGTTTAGAGATAAATGTTTATAAATATAATGTTTAGAGATAAATGTTTATAAATATAATGTTTAGAGATAAATGTTTATAAATATAATGTTTAGAGATAAATGTTTATAAATATAATGTTTAGAGATAAATGTTTATAAATATAATGTTTAGAGATAAATGTTTATAAATATAATGTTTAGAGATAAATGTTTATAAATATAATGTTTAGAGATAAATGTTTATAAATATAATGTTTAGAGATAAATGTTTATAAATATAATGTTTAGAGATAAATGTTCATAAATATAATGTTTAGAGATAAATGTTCAAAGGGATTCCTCTCTGATCTGCAGGTGTCTCGTGAACACGACTCCTCTCAGGGTTTTTCCTGTGACATCTGATCCTGATCCTGAACCAGCCGCACCTGCCTGTCTCCCATGGCAACCAGGTGTTTGTCTCATAGCTGATCCAGGTCACATGTTTGAATCTGATAACATCAACCGACCTATTTAAACCCAGAGCAGCAGCACAGGTGTGTTCAGGTGTGTAGGTGTGTTCAGGTGTGTACAGGTGTGTACAGGTGTACAGGTGTGTAGGTGTGTTCAGGTGTGTACAGGTGTGTACAGGTGTACAGGTGTGTAGGTGTGTTCAGGTGTGTACAGGTGTGTACAGGTGTGTACAGGTGTGTACAGGTGTGTACAGGTGTGTAGGTGTGTTCAGGTGTGTACAGGTGTGTACAGGTGTGTTCAGGTGTGTACAGGTGTGTTCAGGTGTGTACAGGTGTGTTCAGGTGTGTACAGGTGTGTTCAGGTGTGTACAGGTGTGTACAGGTGTGTTCAGGTGTGTACAGGTGTGTAAAGGTGTACAGGTGTGTAGGTGTGTACAGGTGTGTTCAGGTGTGTACAGGTGTACAGGTGTGTAGGTGTGTACAGGTGTGTTAGGTGTGTTCAGGTGTGTTAGTTGTGTACAGGTGTGTACAGGTGTGTTCGGTGTGTACGGGTGTGTTCAGGTGTGTACAGGTGTGTACAGGTGTGTACAGGTGTGTTCAGGTGTGTACAGGTGTGTACAGGTGTACAGGTGTGTAGGTGTGTACAGGTGTGTTAGGTGTGTTCAGGTGTGTTAGTTGTGTACAGGTGTGTTCAGGTGAGTACAGGTGTGTACAGGTGTGTACAGGTGTGTACAGGTGTGTTAGGTGTGTACAGGTGTGTTCAGGTGTGTACAGGTGTGTACAGGTGTACAGGTGTGTAGGTGTGTACAGGTGTGTTAGGTGTGTTCAGGTGTGTTAGTTGTGTACAGGTGTGTTCAGGTGAGTACAGGTGTGTTCAGGTGAGTACAGGTGTGTACAGGTGTGTTCAGGTGTGTACAGGTGTGTTCAGGTGAGTACAGGTGTGTACAGGTGTGTACAGGTGTGTACAGGTGTGTTCAGGTGTGTTCAGGTGTGTTCAGGTGTGTTCGGTGTGTTCAGGTGTGTTCAGGTGTGTTCGGTGTGTTCAGGTGTGTTTGGTGTGTACAGGTGTGTTAGGTGTGTACAGGTGTGTTCAGGTGTGTTCAGGTGTGTTCAGGTGTGTTCAGTGTGTTCAGTGTGTTCAGGTGTGTTCAGGTGTGTTCGGTGTGTTCAGTGTGTTCAGGTGTGTTCAGGTGTGTTCGGTGTGTTCAGGCGTGTTCAGGTGTGTTCAGGTGTGTTCGGTGTGTTCAGGTGTGTTCAGGCGTGTTAGGTGTGTTCGGTGTGTTCGGTGTGTTCAGGTGTGTACAGGTGTGTACAGGTGTGTAGGTGTGTTCAGGTGTGTACAGGTGTGTTCGGTGTGTACAGGTGTGTTCAGGTGTGTACAGGTGTGTACAGGTGTGTACAGGTGTGTACAGGTGTGTTCAGGTGTGTACAGGTGTGTACAGGTGTGTTCAGGTGTGTACAGGTGTGTAAAGGTGTACAGGTGTGTAGGTGTGTACAGGTGTGTTCAGGTGTGTACAGGTGTACAGGTGTGTAGGTGTGTACAGGTGTGTTAGGTGTGTTCAGGTGTGTTAGTTGTGTACAGGTGTGTACAGGTGTGTTCGGTGTGTACAGGTGTGTTCGGGTGTGTTCAGGTGTGTACAGGTGTGTACAGGTGTGTACAGGTGTGTTCAGGTGTGTACAGGTGTGTACAGGTGTACAGGTGTGTAGGTGTGTACAGGTGTGTACAGGTGTGTTCAGGTGTGTTCAGGTGTGTACAGGTGTGTTCGGTGTGTACAGGTGTGTACAGGTGTGTTCAGGTGTGTTAGGTGTGTACAGGTGTGTTAGGTGTGTACAGGTGTGTTCAGGTGTGTTCAGGTGTGTTCAGGTGTGTTCAGTGTGTTCAGGTGTGTTCAGGTGTGTTCGGTGTGTTCAGTGTGTTCAGGTGTGTTCAGGTGTGTTCGGTGTGTTCAGGTGTGTTCAGGTGTGTTCAGGTGTGTTCGGTGTGTTCAGGTGTGTTCAGGTGTGTTAGGTGTGTTCGGTGTGTTCGGTGTGTTCAGGTGTGTTCGGTGTGTTCAGGTGTGTTCAGGTGTGTTCAGGTGTGTTCGGTGTGTACAGGTGTGTTCAGGTGTGTACAGGTGTGTTCAGGTGTGTTCAGGTGTGTTCAGGTGTGTTCGGTGTGTTCAGGTGTGTTTGGTGTGTACAGGTGTGTTCAGGTGTGTTCGGTGTGTTCAGGCGTGTTCAGGTGTGTTCAGGTGTGTTCAGGTGTGTTCGGTGTGTTCGGGTGTGTTCGGGTGTGTTCAGGTGTGTTCAGGTGTGTTCGGTGTGTTCAGGTGTGTTCAGTGTGTTCAGGTGTGTTCAGGTGTGTTCAGGTGTGTTCGGTGTGTTCGGGTGTGTTCGGGTGTGTTCAGGTGTGTTCAGGTGTGTTCGGTGTGTTCGGGTGTGTTCAGGTGTGTTCAGGTGTGTTCAGGTGTGTTTGGTGTGTACAGGTGTGTTCAGGTGTGTTCAGGTGTGTTCAGGTGTGTTCGGTGTGTTCAGGTGTGTTCGGTGTGTTCAGGTGTGTTCGGTGTGTTCAGGTGTGTTCAGGTGTGTTCAGGTGTGTTCGGTGTGTTCAGGTGTGTTCAGGTGTGTTCGGTGTGTTCAGGTGTGTTCAGGTGTGTTCAGGTGTGTTCGGTGTGTTCAGGTGTGTTCGGTGTGTTCAGGTGTGTTCAGGTGTGTTCAGGTGTGTTCGGTGTGTTCAGGTGTGTTCAGGTGTGTTCGGTGTGTTCAGGTGTGTTCAGGTGTGTTCAGGTGTGTTCGGTGTGTTCAGGTGTGTTCGGTGTGTTCAGGTGTGTTCAGGTGTGTTCAGGTGTGTTCGGTGTGTTCAGGTGTGTTCAGGTGTGTTCGGTGTGTTCAGGTGTGTTCAGGTGTGTTCAGGTGTGTTCGGTGTGTTCAGGTGTGTTCGGTGTGTTCAGGTGTGTTCAGGTGTGTTCAGGTGTGTTCGGTGTGTTCAGGTGTGTTCAGGTGTGTTCGGTGTGTTCAGGTGTGTTCAGGTGTGTTCAGGTGTGTTCGGTGTGTTCAGGTGTGTTCGGTGTGTTCAGGTGTGTTCAGGTGTGTTCAGGTGTGTTCGGTGTGTTCAGGTGTGTTCAGGTGTGTTCGGTGTGTTCAGGTGTGTTCAGTGAAACAGGAAGACAACTTTTAGTTCACTCAAGACATTAAATGAGCTGCTGATGATGATGTCATCAATTATGTCATCATTCATAAAAAAGTAAACAAAACAAACGGATTCACATTTAGTTTTGCTGAAGGTTCAAAAAGTCTTTCTGTCTTTCTGTCTTTTTCTCTTGTTCTTTGTTCTCTGAGAACCAGAACCAGAACCAGAACCAGAGACTCTGACTTGCTGATCGTGCACAACAAGGAACGCAGCTCAAAAGCAGACGTACTTCATTAGAGATACAAATATAGATATAAGTATGAGAGAGTACTCTCTCTGGTTCTCTCTCTGGTTCTCTCTCTGGTTCTCTCTCCCTGGTTCTCTCTCTGGTTCTCTCCCTGGTTTTCTCTCCCTGTATCTCTCTCTGGTTCTCTCCCTGGTTCTCTCCCAGGTTCTCTGTCTGGTTCTCTCTCTGGTTCTCTCTCTCTGGTTCTCTCTCCCTGGTTCTCTCTCCCTGGTTCTCTCTCTCTGGTTCTCTCTCTCTGGTTCTCTCCCTGGTTCTCTCCCTGGTTCTCTCTCTGGTTCTCTCTCTGGTTCTCTCTCTGGTTCTCTCTCTCTGGTTCTCTCTCCCTGGTTCTCTCCCAGGTTCTCTGTCTGGTTCTCTCTCTGGTTCTCTCTCTCTGGTTCTCTCTCCCTGGTTCTCTCTCCCTGGTTCTCTCTCCCTGGTTCTCTCTCTCTGGTTCTCTCTCTCTGGTTCTCTCCCTGGTTCTCTCCCTGGTTCTCTCTCTGGTTCTCTCTCTGGTTCTCTCTCTGGTTCTCTCCCTGGTTCTCTCTCCCTGGTTCTCTCTCTGGTTCTCTCTCCCTGGTTCTCTCTCCCTGGTTCTCTCTCTGGTTCTCTCCCTGGTTCTCTCTCTGGTTCTCTCTCTCTGGTTCTCTCTCTCTGGTTCTCTCTCTCTGGTTCTCTCTCTGGTTCTCTCTCCCTGGTTCTCTCTCCCTGGTTCTCTCTCTCTGGTTCTCTCTCTCTGGTTCTCTCTCTGGTTCTCTCTCTCTGGTTCTCTCTCCCTGGTTCTCTCTCCCTGGTTCTCTCTCTCTGGTTCTCTCTCTCTGGTTCTCTCTCCCTGGTTCTCTCTCCCTGGTTCTCTCTCTGGTTCTCTCTCTCTGGTTCTCTCTCTGTACCTGAGGTCGGGGAACCTTCTGGCCAGACTGACGAGCTCCAGCTGAACACTTCCAGGATCCTGCAGACGGAGAACCTCAGCGAGGCTGCAGAGAACCTCACCGAGCCACCGAGACCCGTTGCAGCCCTGAGGACAGAGATGCAGTACTGTGAGCATCCTAGTGTACTACTACTGTAGTACTACTAGTACTACTGCAGTACCGTGAGCATCCTAGTGTACTACTACAGTACTGTGAGCATCCTAGTGTACTACTACTGTAGTACTACTACAGTACTGTGAGCATCCTAGTGTACTACTAGTAGTACTGCAGTACCGTGAGCATCCTAGTGTACTACTACTGTAGTACACTAGTACTACTGCAGTACTGTGAACTAGTGTACTACTAACCAGTAGCGGGCCTTCAGGTCTGTCCTCCACAGTCCTCCCTGAATGAATCCACCTCTTAATACCATCATGATGATGCCACGGCTCTAGAACCTCTACATGTAGACAGAAACACATCATAACGAGGCGCCGCATCACCTTAACGC
>JACSYO010000823.1:57500-60000 GCA_016806645.1 Ophiodon elongatus
ATGAGTACTCCATACTAAACACCTGTACAGGTGTATTAGTAACATGAGTACTCCATACTAAACACCTGTACAGGTGTATTAGTACCATGAGTACTCCATACTAAACACCTGTACAGGTGTATTAGTACCATGAGTACTCCATACTAAACACCTGTACAGGTGTATTAGTAACATGAGTCTCTACACTACACCTGCAAGTAGTACCATGAGTACTCCATACTAAACACCTGTACAGGTGTATTAGTACCATGAGTCCTCTACACTACACCTGTACAGGTGTAGTACCATGAGTCCTCTACACTACACCTGTACAGGTGTAGTACCATGAGTCCGCTACACTACACCTGTACAGGTGTATTAGTACCATGAGTCCTCTACACTACACCTGTACAAGTGTAGTACCATGAGTACTCCATACTAAACACCTGTACAGGTGTATTAGTACCATGAGTCCTCTACACTACACCTGTACAGGTGTAGTACCATGAGTCCTCGACACTACACCTGTACAGGTGTAGTACCATGAGTCCTCGACACTACACCTGTACAGGTGTAGTACCATGAGTCCTCGACACTACACCTGTACGCTGATGACTCACCTGTCTCTTCAGAGGAGAAGACAGTCCTGCGGTTCCCCTGCAGTCCTCCTCAGCGGCCCTCCTCAGTCTGGACTCCACCATGCTGTGCAGCAGAGTGTTGTGAGTGCTGAGACACTTCTGAGGACGCCACACCGGGACCAGGTCCACCGGGACCCGGTCCACCGGGCAGTCCTCCGGGAAGCCGGCCCAGCGCCGGTCCTGCGCCTCCTGCTGCCGGATGGAGGCCACAGCACTCCTCAGGACCTTCAAGTTCCCGGAGGAGGTGGTGAAGGTGTTGTGGACAGCCATCCACATCTGCAGTCTCAGAGCCTCCAAGTCCTTCTGCAGCTGGTCCTGCTCCTCCTCACTGGGGGAGTCCTGGCTGAACAGCTGCTCCTCCCTGAGGACCAGCCTCCTGCTGACCTCCTCCAACTGCTCCACCTCCTGCCCCACAGCCTCCTCACGGAGCTCCTCCAACTGCTCCACCTCCTGCCCCGCAGCCTCCTGACGGAGTTCCTCCTCTGCAACAAGCAGAACATTCTTGTGTTATTAGGAACAAGTTGTCACCAAGAACCTCAAACTCTGACAACACAAAGCTAGTACACGCTAAGTGTACTCCCGGACCCGGAGGACCCTCCAGCATCCTGAAGACCCTGAAGACCCTAAGGACCCTCCAGGATCCTGGAGACCCTGAAGACCCTGAGGACCCTCCAGGATCCTGAAGACTCTGAAGACCCTGAGGACCCTCCAGGATCCTGAAGACTCTGAAGACCCTGAGGACCCTCCAAGACCCTGAAGACCCTAAGGACCCTCCAGTACCCTGAGGACCCCCCAAGACCCTGAAGACCCTGAAGACCCTGAGATCCCTCCAGGACCCTTCAGACTCTGGTAGTTCTGACCTAATGTTGTTCTATCTGAGGTTCTGTTGGTTCTGGTAGTTCTGACCTCATGGTGTTCTATCTGAGGTTTTGTTGGTTCTGGTAGTTCTGACCTAATGGTGTTCTATCTGAGGTTCTGTTGGTTCTGACCTGTAGTGTCGTTGTGGTTCTGCTGTCTGCGGTTCTTCCAGATCTTCACAGGGTTCTTCAGCTTGGGGAACCTCCTCCTCTCTCCGCCTCGGTTCTCCTCGCTGCCTCCTGCTGAAAACATCATCTATGTTCTAAAGAAGAACACAATAATGGAGCGGTTCGGTTCCAGAGAGGGAACCCGGGTTCTAGAGAGGGAACACGGGTTCCAGAGAGGGAACACGGGTTCCAGAGAGGGTTCTGCAGCTTGTGAAACACTCATGAATTAATTCTCTCGGCTCGAGTTATGTTTCTGTGGGTCGGGACGATACGACGTCATGACGTCATGTCATCAAAACGTCAATAAAACCTGTTTAAATGTGGAATCGGGATCAAATGACGTAATGGATCCGTTTTCCGTCAGCGTCACGTGACAGATCAAGAATTAAAACCGGAGAAGAAGCCGGAATGACGTCATGAATGCGGCAGTTTTCAGCGTTTCAAAAGAATCAATAATCCGATGATCGATCAGAGGAAGTGACTCCCCTTCAGAATAAAACACGTTCACGTTTATCAGGTACACACAGAAAGCAGCTTCCTACCTTTCATCTCAGCGGCGATGGGTTCTGTGATGCAGCGTCCCGGGGGGGCGGGGTTAGACACCTGAGAGGTGGAGCCACATGTCTCTCTCTCTCTGTGTCTTTGTCTGCCTGTCTCTTTGTCTGCCTGTCTCTTTGTCTGCCTGTCTGTCTCTCTGTCTCTTTGTCTGCCTGTCTGTCTCTCTCTCTCTGTCTGTCTCTCTCTCTGTCTGTCTCTCTCTCTGTCTGTCTGTCTGTCTCTGTCTGCCTATCTGTCTCTCTCTGTCTGTCTGCTTGTCTGTCTCTCTCTCTCTGTCTGTCTGTCTCTCTGTCTCTCTCT
>JACSYO010000823.1:65000-85000 GCA_016806645.1 Ophiodon elongatus
TGTAAATAACCGTTTTCATAACTCGGAAATTAACTTTCAATAATCTGTTGAACCTGCTGGAAAACTACGAGCGTTACATTGATGATGATGAGGACTGCTGTAAAGTGATCAAACTGCTGTAAAGTGATCAAACTGCTGTAAAGTGATCAAACTGCTGTAAAGTGATCAGACTGCTGTAAAGTGATCAGACTGCTGTAAAGTGATCAGTGACATATTAATATTCTCTCTCTGTGTTCACTGCAGCCTCAGCCTCAGTCTTTTATTTCACTTCAGTTCCAGAAGCTTTGAGAAAAGGTTAAACTGGACGAGCTCTTCAGTCTGAGTCATGTTTTTAATTATCATCTTTTCAATTAACATTAGAATAAAACACTATCAAGTCAACACTTTCATAAACTATTGTCTGCATATTCTTATGATCAGATTAAAATCTGCATATTAACCATAACAACAAAGAGGGATATGAGACATTGTTAGTGGAGAACGTATTTAATTCAGCATGTTAGAAACTGAACAATGAGACAGTTTAGTAGCTTTGTTCTCTGAGACAATCCCTTGGTTTCACTTTCATTATTTCACTTATATTACAAACTTGTTAATAAAGTAATACTATGAACCAGGTTGTTTATGTAGTTAATAAAGTAATACTATGAACCAGGTTGTTTATGTCGTTATGACTCAACACTGTAACAACACAGACAGAGTCTCTAAGAAGCTCTTCTTTGTAGTCCGTCTCCTGAACATTGTAGTTCCACCGCTGCAGCCTGATGTCACTAACATGCGTCTCCATTCGCATCATAACTACGTAGCTCAGTGAAAGTGGAGTCGGATCCTCTAAACACCGCGTTGTCTTTTCCTAACTCCTCATGAATTCTCCTAACCATCTTTCCTTGACCCCGTGACGTTTTCCACAGAGGTCAAGGAGAAGTGGTTAGGAAAGGACGTTAGGAGGTAATATTTTGGACTATTCGAATTCACCCAATAACTTCCTGTAAAGAAACGGTAAACAGGTACTCCAACAGGTGAGTTCCCTGATTGGTCCCTCCCTCTCCTCAGGTGTGAGTCCTCTCTGATTGGCCCCTCCCCCTCCTCAGGTGTGAGTCCTCTCTGATTGGGCCCTACCTCTCCTCAGGTGTGAGTCCTCTCTGATTGGCCCCTCCCTCTCCTCAGGTGTGAGTCCTCTCTGATTGGCCCCTCCCTCTCCTCAGGTGTGAGTCCTCTCTGATTGGCCCCTCCCTCTCCTCAGGTGTGAGTCCTCTCTGATTAGCCTCTCCCTCTCCTCAGGTAGAGCGTGTCCTGTCCATCGTGGTGGAGCCGACAAATGGAGGACAGGTGGAGAGTGGACAGCTGCGATGGCCTCCTGATGATGTCAGCAGTAACATCAGAGAGGGTCACACCCAGGTGACGGGTGAGGTCATCTTATTCAGGTTAATCGCTCAGTAATAATAATCCGTACGTGTACCTGAGCTGGAGTGACATCATCAGGTGTTTTGTCCCAGGTGTACCTGGAGGAGCCAGAGGAGCAGGGGATGGGCGGGGTTTAAAACCTCTGCTGGAGTGGCTTCTTCTTCAGCCAATCAGTGTGAAGGCCTTTTTGATGGGGGAGGGGCGGGGTCAAACTCACCTGTAGCCCAACCTCCAGGGCAGGGGGCGGAGTCAGATCAGGACACACTGAGCCAATCAGAGAGGAGAACTTGTCCACGTGGGAGGGCCACAAAGGATTCTGGAACAGATCTACATAAATTATGTTGATTTGTATCATATTATACATGATGTGATGTTTGATTTCATTATATATTAAAATGTTTCATCAGCTTGAACTGCTTTTGTTCTTTAAAATCACTTTCATTTAGCTTCAGGTACATTTACTCAAGTACTTAAGTACACTTCTGAGGTATTTGAACTTTTCTTGAGTATGTTCTGCTATACTTCTCCACTACCTCTCAGAGGTAATTGTTGTACTTTATACTGTACTACCTCTCAGAGGTAATTGTTGTACTTTATACTGTACTACCTCTCAGAGGTACATATAGTACTCTTTACTGTACTTGTAGTATACACGGTATGTAAAAGTACACATTGATGAACATTGTATTACAGAATCACACATTCTGTATAATAAGTAACTTTGGATAGTTTAATTATATTTGCTGATAAAACTTGATAACTTGATGTACTTTTACTTCGGTAAGGTTTTTAATGCAGGACTTTTACTTGCAACAGAGTATTTCTACACTACTAATACTACTTTAGGAGGCCTGAGTACCTTAATTAGTAACTAACTGGAGAAGTCTGATGTATTTAAACGCAGAGTTCAGGTTATTAAACATCAGAGCAGTTTATTACAGATGACTATGGTACAAAGAAACCCTGATGACGATGATGAAGATGAAGATGACGATGATGATGAAGATGAAGATGAAGATGACACGAGCGTCCAGATGAACTTCATGAATAAAAGATGTTTCAGAAACACCTTCGTAATGAAGCATAAAAAGCTTTGATAACAGGAAACGGTCACATGCACGTTAACGAACACAACCGACCAATCACCCGGAGCAGCAGCAGTGACATCATCACAGCAACGGCCAATCAGGCTTGTGTTGTGGGCAGGTGATGAGTCGATACATTCTCATTGGCTGCAGAGCAGGAAAACACCATGACTGTCAAAATAAAACATGACTGTCAAAATAAAAATAAAACACCATGACTGTCAAAATAAAACATGGCTGTCAAAATAAAAATAAAACACCATGACTGTCAAAATAAAACGCCAGGTGTCAAATGAAAAAGTGCACATTTGGTGAACTGGCCTCAAACCCTCACCTGCCTCAAGCTACAAGAAACGTGCACTTTACAAAATAAAAGTTCATCTTCTCGACGTGTGTCTTCAGGAGAGCGAGGCTAGCAGTTTCCCTCCACTTCCATTCTTTGTGCTAAGCTAGGCTAACCAGGTCCTGGACGCGATGAACTCGATCTCTGAAACATGTGAACACACACACACACACACACACACACACACACACACACACACACACACACACACACACACACACACACACACACACACACACACACACACAGCTGGATTCCATGAACTTGTTGGAGAGCTGCTTCAGGAGGTCTTCACTGAGAGCGTTCTACAAGACAGTGGACCTGTGAAGACACAGAGATGCGGTAGAAAGCTCTGGAAAAGATTCAGGTGATATGAACGTGTTGCTGGAGTTTATTTACTGCTCTGCAGGCGTAAAGAAAGTTCAGTCAGAAACATGAACAGAATATTATTACCATCATTATGAATATGATTTGGTCCTCATTACAGTAAAGGAAACCAAAGCGTTGTGTTTAGAGCTCAGAAGATCAGAAGAGAATCTCTCGGCTTCATTGGTTGCGGTTGAGGAAGGCGATGCGTTTGAGGACCAGCAGGACGATCAGCTGTTTGAGCTCCACAGACATTCAGCCAGCGAACCAGAACATTCACAGTAAAATAGAACTTCCTCTTCTACACACAGACAGAGAACACAAGCGGTCATGTGACCAATGCAACGCAGCAACAGATTATTAATTATTAAAGCACAGAGCCGATCAATAAACGTTTTGTAGCTTTCACTAGATGTTGTTCTACAGACTTCTATTGTTGAACCATGAATCCACCACGCCGAGTCCGCGTCTCCCTGTCCGGCTTCAGGGGCCACATCATTAGCTTCAGCCGTGTCCCAGAACTCTAATGTCCCACAATGCAGTGCTCTGAGGGACCGGAGGCGAGGTGAAGACTTTAACCAGCGGCTTCTGCATCACTGACTGAACACCATCAGTGTTGACCTTCATCATCACATCCTCCACCCGCTTTCATAAAACTTCCACGGTGCTCAGACCTGGTCTCCATCCTGTTCCTTGTGGGTGGTGCTCAGACGGACACCTGGTCTCCATCCTGGTCCTTGTGGGTGGTGCTCAGACGGACACCTGGTCTCCATCCTGGTCCTTGTGGGTGGTGCTCAGACGGACACCTGGTCTCCATCCTGGTCCTTGTGGGCGGTGCTCAGACGGACACCTGGTCTCCATCCTGGTCCTTGTGGGCGGTGCTCAGACGGACACCTGGTCTCCATCCTGGTCCTTGTGGGCGGTGCTCAGACGGACACCTGGTCTCCATCCTGGTCCTTGTGGGCGGTGCTCAGACGGACACCTGGTCTCCATCCTGGTCCTTGTGGGCGGTGGTTCCATGTGGGTTCCTGTCCAGCGAGACTGACTCCAGAAGGGGACCTGGTATCTCCATCTGGGAAAGATTACTTTGGAGCAGCTCTTCCGTCTCACCTGAAGGGTTCTCAGGGCCCGGGACCACCCCGGGACCACCCCGGGACCACCCCGGGACCACCTCGGGACCCCGAGGAGGACTAGGAGCACCTAGAAGGGTATTGATGATCTTTTAGACCATGTTCTTGTTGTTAAACTTTGGCTCCGTCTGTTCAGGTTTGTATTTCTCAGAGTACGCTGTCGTGAAATGGCATCACTTTGTTTTTGGTGATCAAACTTCACATCAAGGAGCATCTATTAATAGAAACCTGATATAATATTCACTACTATGTTTTCTTTAGTGTCCAATCACCTGGAATATGAATCGTTTAACTTAGAATGAGTCCTTCATATCTACAGGAATCCTCTTCATGAAGTCCTCTTCATGAAGTCCTCCGTGATTCTACAGATGCCTCGTCACCGCTAGAGGACATCAGAACCAGCACACTGGACTTCTGCTTCTGGTTCTCCATCGGTGCTGGTGTGATGTGAGAAAACGAGCACATGGATTCCTCGTGTACTAAAACCTTATACTATGACACAAGTGTAGTACTGTATACTATTGGTATGTAGTATGGAACTGGGACACAGCTTGAAAGTGAATGTGCAATGAACTGTGGGACAGTGAGGACCACCGCCGCCGTGATGTTCGTCTTTACGGCGGCCTGCTGATGCTCCGGACTCTCTGGGTGCTACAGCCGGTAATCAGGTCAGCTGATCACTGGAAGAAGGCGGGGCCATGTGGCTGCAAACGGCGTGGATTCATGGCTACGGCCCACAGGTGCTACGGGGGCCGGTTCAGGCCATGTAGTGGGCCCCGTCGGGTCCACGAGCTGGTCTTTTGGTGCTCGTGTTGGCGTTGGAGGTTGGGGGGGCGCCGCGGGGTTTGGTGGCAGGTTTCTTCTCCCTGGAGGACGGTCGAGTCTGACCGAGACACGACGTCACGACAGCTGCAGGCTGGAGACCCCCGCCGGGCTCCACGATGGTGTTTATCACTAGAACAGAAGGAAGAGCACGAGATCACACCAGGTCCAACGGGGTCCACCTCAGTCCACCAGAGTCACAACACCAACAAGAGCTACAACAAGGAGGTGGCTAGCCTAGCCTAGCACAACGAGTGATTAGCCTAGCTTAGCAAAAGAGTGGTTAGCCCAGCTTAGCACAAAATGTGGTTAGCCTAGCTTAACACAAAGTTGGTTAGCCTAGTCTAGCACAACGAGTGATTAGCCTAGCTTAGCAAAAGAGTGGTTAGCTTAGCTTAGCACAAAAAGTGGTTAGCCTGGCTCAGAGGCCGGCCTCCGTGTACTAATACTTTGGGTTTGTAATCAATAACTTTTTTTTATGTCCCTTATTATTACAGCACATTACATTACATTACATTACAGAATTGTTTTTACTTGTGTTTTCTCTGTGCTGCTGCTTTCTTAGCGGGGAAGAGATTTATTGTGTCAGTGAAAACCTGGTGAAATAACGTTAGACATAAAATGTAAGTTTACCTTCGAGCTGCCTCTGGACTCGCCGCAGCTCTTTCAGAATGGAGGTAATTTCCTGCAACATGAAACAGAAAAGGAGAGAAAGTTCCAGCTGCACTCACATCAGATCCTCAGAGTTATTCATAATAGTTTAAGAGTTTACAGAAGAACCTTGTTGGAGGTTTTCAGGATGGGGACTTCGTTCTCAGCGTTGATCTTGGCCTCGATCTCCTCCCAGACCTCGGCCTTGTTCTGGAATAGAACCCTGAGAAGACACTGCAGGGTCACAACCAACGCAAGACAAAACCACAGCAGACCACTTCATGTAGATTAAACGGACCCTTCCCCAGACCTGGACCACCAAATACAAACTGAACCTCCCAAAAACTGGACCTGGACCCTTACTTCATTTTTTCGGCTAGCTGCTCCGTGTTCTCCCGGATGGCCTGAGACAGCTGAGACACTGGATTCAGCATCAGGTTGTCCAGAATCACCTGACAGAGTTCATTCAGAGACAAAAAGGAACCAGATGAGTCTGAAACGTGACATCAACACTGGATCAACAGCAGTTTACGTCCGGA
Source organism: Ophiodon elongatus (assembly GCA_016806645.1). Taxonomy (NCBI): domain Eukaryota; kingdom Metazoa; phylum Chordata; class Actinopteri; order Perciformes; family Hexagrammidae; genus Ophiodon; species Ophiodon elongatus. The sequence continues at coordinate 71,341 of JACSYO010000823.1, forward strand.
TGTCCCAGCACACCAAAACTAACTGCAGCAGTCTCCTTTAGTTTGATGAATTGATGAATTGAAGAAATGTTCACACTGCAGGCTCAGGATATTATTGTTATTATTTTGATTTATTTGTATCTCTCTGTCTGGACATCAGCTTGCAAATTACAACTTGACTGTGTCCTGCTCCCTCTAGATGTTAACGAATCAGAGACCTTTCCTCTAGTGCCACCCTGAGGACACACTCTGCATGTGTAGCTGTGGTGAAGATGAGCCGGACCACCAACAGGTGAGAAGCGAGCTAGCTGACAACATTTTAGCTGTTATGAAGTCAAGTGGACTTTCTTTGGGTGATTTGTGTTTGTAAAGTTATATTAAATAATAATCAATACACTGAAAAACATTTTATGCACATTAAAACAGTCCAGATTGGGACACGCTGAGCTGCAGTGTGAACGTAGCCTCAGTGGGATTAGACAGTGACCTCTTCGCGGTTCCACGGACGGCGTTGCTTAGAACCGGGCTCCGGCTCATTCATGTTTGCGTCCAGGTCCGAGACGACAGCAGAACCTGGAGGAACCTTCTGGTAGTTTAAACTGGCCTCAGGAATATGTTGGACCAGCTGGAAAGAGAGTAAAGGGAGTCTGGCTCCGGTGATCCAACCACTGATTATTGGTTATTGAACCAGCGAGCAGCCGGCCGTGAAGGCGGAGCTCCGTGAATGCATGCACCAAGTCAACATGCAGCTGCGATGGTGGAGGGCAACAGGGTATGCAGTGAATTTTAGTACTGCTGGGATACAGCGTGTAACAATAACAGGGAGGTGTAGGAGTGCAGGAGGTTCCTACTGGGCACCAGCTAAAGCTCCATGAACTGTCCCAGAACCAGTCAAACCAGTTAATTAATGGTGGAGGTCAATGGAAGTTAATGGAAAACACAAAATCAATCTGAGCAGGAATCAGACTGAAAACAAAGATGTGAGTGGAAGTAGAATAGAGTAGAGTAAAAAAACTGTTTTTAGCTACCTGACCCTACTCTGCTCTACTCCACTGTACTTTAAAAACCTGCAGACTGTCTAGTTGGGTAGAGCCCTGTAGGTTTGGGTTGGGTAGAGTCGGGTCGGTTAGAGTCTGGTCGAGTAGAGTCTGATCGGGTAGAGTCTGGTTGGGTAGAGTCTGGTCGGGTAGAGGCGGGTCGAGTAGAGTCGGGTCGGGTAGAGTCTGGTCGGGTAGAGGCGGGTCGAGTAGAATCTGGTCGGGTAGAGTCTGGTCGGGTAGAGTCTGGTCGGGTAGAATCTGGTCGGGTAGAGTCGGGTCGAGTAGAATCTGGTCGGAGTAGAGTCTGGTTGGGTAGAGTCTGGTCGGGTAGAGTCAGGTCGAGTAGAGTCGGGTCGAGTAGAGTCTGGTCGGGGTAGAGTCTGGTCGGGTAGAGTCTGGTCGGGTAGAGTCTGGTCGGATAGAGTCTGGTCGGGTAGACCCCTGTAGGTTGGGGTCGGGTTGTCATACCGGTACACCTGTTTGTCACTTCACACCCTGATCCTGCAGGTTTGGATTTGTTTTGAGTTCACTCAGTGGTTTTGTGGTTAATAATCTTTCATACCGAAAAAAAAAAGATGCTTTAGAACAGTCCAACACTGGTGAGAGGGGAGTGTTAGGATCATTGATGGAAGGAGCAGGAGGGAGGGGAACCAATCACACTGCAGGAGGAGTGATGAGTCAGAGTAAGACACCTGAGATGGTCCAACCCCACAGAAGTATGGATAAGATGGCCTCTGAGCAGCACAACAGAGAAATGAATCATGAGAATCCAAAGCATGAAGAAGCTCCAGACAATCATCCTGCAACCTGGAACTCAACTGCAGAAAAGCGTTTCCTCACGGCACACTTTGATGTTTTGAATATCATAGAGATGATAGACTGAACTACAAAAAGAGGGCAACATGTTTTTCTAACTGTTTAAACTGAGAACACGCAGAACAGCAGCACTCAGTTACTGACTGACTATTTAGATTTCTGATGCTGATCATGATCACTTTTCTTCAGATTCCAGCTGTTAAACATTAAATGTGTGTAACTGTCAATGAGACTTTAATCCTAAACATTACAAGATAACACAAACTAACTGTCTTTGGTAACCTCACCTTGTTGTGCTGATGTAGTGGTTGTGGTGTTTGTGGTGTTGTGGTGGTTGTAGTAGTTGTGGTGTTTGTGGTGGTTGTGGTGGTTGTGGTGTTTGTGGTGGTTATGGTGTTTGTGGTGTTTACATTATATTACATTACATTTAATTTAGCAGACGCTTTTATCCAAAGCGACTAACAATAAGTGATTCAGCCATGAGAGTTCAAACCCAGAACAACAAGAATCAAGAAAGTACAATTCCTCAAGAAAGCCAAACTACCAAGTGCTATAAGTAAGAGCCACTTACTACTGCTAGTGCTACTAAAGTACTACGATATATATAAGTACACACACTAGTTTTTTTGTTGTTGTTGTTGCTGTTGTTGTTGTTTACAGTGTTTGTGGTGTTGTGGTGTTTGTGGTGTTTGTAGTGTTTGTAGTGGTTGTGGTGGGTATGCTGATTGTAGTGGTTGTGGTGGTTATGCTGGTTGTGGTGGTTAAGCTGGTTGTAGTGGTTGTGGTGGTTATGCTGGTTGTAGTGGTTGTGGTGGTTATGCTGGTTGTAGTGGTTATGCTGGTTGTGGTGGTTAAGCTGGTTGTAGTGGTTGTGGTGGTTATGCTGGTTGTAGTGGTTATGCTGGTTGTGGTGGTTAAGCTGGTTGTAGTGGTTGTGGTGGTTATGCTGGTTGTAGTGGTTATGCTGGTTGTGGTGGTTAAGCTGGTTGTAGTGGTTGTGGTGGTTAAGCTGGTTGTAGTGGTTGTGGTGGTTAAGCTGGTTGTAGTGGTTGTGGTGGTTATGCTGGTTGTAGTGGTTATGCTGATTGTAGTGGTTGTGGTGGTTATGCTGGTTGTGGTGGTTAAGCTGGTTGTAGTGGTTGTGGTGGTTATGCTGGTTGTAGTGGTTGTAGTGGTTATGCTGGTTGTAGTGGTTGTGGTGGTTATGCTGGTTGTAGTGGTTATGCTGGTTGTGGTGGTTAAGCTGGTTGTAGTGGTTGTGGTGGTTAAGCTGGTTGTAGTGGTTGTGGTGGTTAAGCTGGTTGTAGTGGTTGTGGTGGTTATGCTGGTTGTAGTGGTTGTAGTGGTTATGCTGGTTGTAGTGGTTGTGGTGGTTATGCTGGTTGTAGTGGTTATGCTGGTTGTGGTGGTTAAGCTGGTTGTAGTGGTTGTGGTGGTTATGCTGGTTGTAGTGGTTGTGGTGGTTAAGCTGGTTGTAGTGGTTGTGGTGGTTATGCTGGTTGTAGTGGTTATGCTGGTTGTGGTGGTTAAGCTGGTTGTAGTGGTTGTGGTGGTTATGCTGGTTGTAGTGGTTATGCTGGTTGTGGTTGTTAAGCTGGTTGTAGTGGTTGTGGTGGTTATGGTGGTGTGCTGGTTGTGGTGGTTATGGTGGTGTGCTGGTTGTAGTGGTTATGCTGGTTGTAGTGGTTATGGTGGTGTGCTGGTTGTAGTGGTTATGCTGGTTGTAGTGGTTATGCTGGTTGTGGTAGTTATGCTGGTTGTAGTGGTTATGGTGGTGTGGTGGTTATGCTGGTTGTAGTGGTTATGCTGGTTGTGGTGGTTATGCTGGTTGTGGTGGTTATGCTGGTTGTAGTGGTTGTGGTGGTTATGCTGGTTGTGGTGGTTAAGCTGGTTGTAGTGGTTGTGGTGGTTATGCTGGTTGTAGTGGTTATGCTGGTTATGCTGGTTGTAGTGGTTATGCTGGTTGTAGTGGTTGTGGTGGTTATGCTGGTTGTAGTGGTTATGCTGGTTATGCTGGTTGTAGTGGTTATGCTGGTTGTGGTGGTTAAGCTGGTTGTAGTGGTTGTGGTGGTTATGGTGGTGTGCTGGTTGTGGTGGTTATGGTGGTGTGCTGGTTGTGGTGGTTATGGTGGTGTGCTGGTTGTGGTGGTTATGGTGGTGTGCTGGTTGTAGTGGTTATGCTGGTTGTGGTGGTTATGCTGGTTGTGGTGGTTATGCTGGTTGTAGTGGTTATGGTGGTGTGGTGGTTATGCTGGTTGTAGTGGTTATGCTGGTTGTGGTGGTTATGCTGGTTGTAGTGGTTATGGTGGTGTGGTGGTTATGCTGGTTGTAGTGGTTATGGTGGTTGTGGTGGTTATGCTGGTTGTAGCGGTTATGCTGGTTGTGGTGGTTATGCTGGTTGTAGTGGTTATGGTGGTGTGGTGGTTATGCTGGTTGTAGTGGTTATGCTGGTTGTGGTGGTTATGCTGGTTGTAGTGGTTATGGTGGTGTGCTGGTTGTGGTGGTTGTGGTGGTTTTGGTGTTTGTGCTGGTTGTGGTGTTGTGGTGGTTGTGGTGTTTGTAGTTGTTGTGGTGTTTGTGCTGGTATGGTGGTTGTGGTGTTTGTGGTGGTTGTGGTGGTGTGCTGGTTGTGGTGGTTGTGGTGGTTAAGGTGGTGTGCTGGTTGTGGTGGTTGTGGTGGTTTTGGTGTTTGTGCTGGTTGTGGTGTTGTTGTGGTTGTGGTGTTTGTAGTTGTTGTGGTGTTTGTGCTGGTTGTGGTGGTTGTGGTGTTTGTGGTGTTTACATTATATTACATTACATTTAATTTAGCAGACGCTTTTATCCAAAGCGACTAACAATAAGTGATTCAGCCATGAGAGTTCAAACCCAGAACAACAAGAATCAAGAAAGTACAATTCCTCAAGAAAGCCAAACTACCAAGTGCTATAAGTAAGAGCCACTTACTACTGCTAGTGCTACTAAAGTACTACGATATATATAAGTACACACACTAGTTTTTTTGTTGTTGTTGTTGCTGTTGTTGTTGTTTACAGTGTTTGTGGTGTTGTGGTGTTTGTGGTGGGTATGCTGGTTGTAGTGTTTGTAGTGGTTGTGGTGGTTGTAGTGGTTATGCTGATTGTAGTGGTTGTGGTGGTTATGCTGGTTGTGGTGGTTAAGCTGGTTGTAGTGGTTGTGGTGGTTATGCTGGTTGTAGTGGTTGTGGTGGTTATGCTGGTTGTAGTGGTTATGCTGGTTGTAGTGGTTGTGGTGGTTATGCTGGTTGTAGTGGTTATGCTGGTTGTAGTGGTTAAGCTGGCTGTAGTGGTTGTGGTGGTTATGGTGGTGTGCTGATTGTGGTGGTTATGGTGGTGTGCTGGTTGTGGTGGTTATGCTGGTTGTAGTGGTTGTGGTGGTTATGCTGGTTGTAGTGGTTGTGGTGGTTATGCTGGTTGTAGTGGTTATGCTGGTTGTAGTGGTTGTGGTGGTTATGCTGGTTGTAGTGGTTAAGCTGGTTGTAGTGGTTGTGGTGGTTATGCTGGTTGTAGTGGTTATGCTGGTTGTGGTGGTTAAGCTGGTTGTAGTGGTTGTGGTGGTTATGCTGGTTGTAGTGGTTATGGTGGTTGTGGTTGTAGTGGTTATGCTGGTTGTAGTGGTTGTGGTGCTGGTTGTAGTGGTTATGCTGGTTGTAGTGGTTAAGCTGGCTGTAGTGGTTGTGGTGGTTATGGTGGTGTGCTGATTGTGGTGGTTATGGTGGTGTGCTGGTTGTGGTGGTTATGCTGGTTGTAGTGGTTGTGGTGGTTATGCTGGTTGTAGTGGTTGTGGTGGTTATGCTGGTTGTAGTGGTGCTGGTTGTGGTGGTTATGCTGGTTGTAGTGGTTATGGTGGTGTGTGGTTATGCTGGTTGTGGTGGTTAGCTGGTGGTTGTGGTGGTTATGCTGGTTGTAGTGGTTGTGGTGGTTATGCTGGTTGTAGTGGTTATGCTGGTTGTAGTGGTTGTGGTGGTTATGCTGGTTGTAGTGGTTATGCTGGTTGTAGTGGTTAAGCTGGCTGTAGTGGTTGTGGTGGTTATGGTGGTGTGCTGATTGTGGTGGTTATGGTGGTGTGCTGGTTGTGGTGGTTATGCTGGTTGTAGTGGTTGTGGTGGTTATGCTGGTTGTAGTGGTTGTGGTGGTTATGCTGGTTGTAGTGGTTATGCTGGTTGTGGTGGTTATGCTGGTTGTAGTGGTTATGCTGGTGTGGTGGTTATGCTGGTTGTAGTGGTTATGGTGGTGTGGTGGTTATGCTGGTTGTAGTGGTTATGGTGGTGTGGTGGTTATGCTGGTTGTAGTGGTTATGCTGGTGTGGTGGTTATGCTGGTTGTAGTGGTTATGCTGGTTGTGGTGGTTATGCTGGTTGTAGTGGTTATGCTGGTTGTGGTGGTTATGCTGGTTGTAGTGGTTATGGTGGTGTGGTGGTTATGCTGGTTGTAGTGGTTATGGTGGTGTGGTGGTTATGCTGGTTGTAGTGGTTATGGTGGTGTGGTGGTTATGCTGGTTGTAGTGGTTATGGTGGTGTGGTGGTTATGCTGGTTGTAGTGGTTGTGGTGGTTATGGTGGTGTGCTGGTTGTAGTGGTTGTGGTGGTTAAGGTGGTGTGCTGGTTGTAGTGGTTTTGGTGTTTGTGCTGGTATGGTGGTTGTGGTGTTTGTGCTGGTTGTGGTGGTTGTGCTGGTGTGCTGGTTGTAGTGTTTGTGGTGTTTGTGCTGGTGTGGTGTTTGTGGTGTTTGTGGTGTTTGTGGTGTTTGTGGTGGGTATGCTGGTTGTGGTGGTTGTGGTGTTTGTGGTGTTTGTGGTGTTTGTAGTGGTTGTAGTGGTAGATGATTGGTATGGTGCAGCGTTGCCCACCTCCTCCCTGGCAGAGATGGTGGAGGCCGGCGTGTTGGGCAGAGAACTGGGTGAGGTGGCGGTGCCCATGCCGGAGCTCGGCGAGTCTCCGTCCCCAGCAACATCATGGATTTCCTTCGCCAGGATGGCCAGATCTTTGGCCAGGTCCTGACTGAGCCTGCAGGGGAAACACAACCATAAAGGTTTGGATGCAACGTGAAAGAACAACCAGCCAAAAGCTAATGAACAGTTCTGAGTTTTGACTCAACGTAAGGGTCATTGTTTTTTTTTACTTGGCGATCTCAGCGCTGTGCGTGGACCAGTTCTGATATGGGTCGACCTCGCTCTGGTCCTCGTCCTCCTCCGTCTCCAGGGAGACAGATTTGGATCGGGTGGCAGCCGTCCGGTGGCGTGGCGTCTGGGAAGAAGTGGAGGGATGGGAGGAGCGTTTGGCTTTGGGATTCCCTGCACTCGTCTCGTATTCTTCCTCAGAGGATGAAGAGAAGTCCGAGCCCTTCTGTCTGCGACGGGAACCTGGAAATATTTTGCTTTAGGTTCATTTTACCGAAGAAGCTCAACCAGTCTCAGTTCTGTTGGTTTGTTTCCCAGCTGTTAATCACCAGTTTAAACAAAGAAACACTGAGCTGTAAACAGCCTTTTGGATTTGTGATTTTAGTTCCTGAATTTGATCCAACTCTGATGTCTGAGCTCTGGATTGAGGCATCTCCATGGAAACGGCTTGATTGTCATGATAATTTAGTACCATGAATCTATAACATCCTGATATTGCTTTGACATTTTCCATTATTACAGCCAGGATATGTGTTTATGCGTCACATCTTTATTCCAAACACGACGGAGAACCGTACTGACTGATGCTGGTGAGCTGTGTTTCCATGGTAGCAACAGTAGGGACAGAAACCTGATCTGATCCACAATGACAGTAAAAGGAACGATTTTCACCAATCAAATACTAAAACAAAGCCTTGTTTAAATTAATCTCTCATGTAGTAGCTAAACAATAAAAAATACATTCAATTTTTCAAAATTCAAAGTTCAAAAAGATTGAACTACAACTTATTCTTTAATCAGATAGATCCTGATTTAAATAATAAATCAAGATCTATCTTTGTAAGCCTAAGTTAGATTTTTCCTCATCATCAGAAATGACATTGGACAGATGTTAGAGGCCAAATCCTCGACACCCACAAAAAGACAGTCGGATATTGAGGAGGAGAAGCACGTAAAACGCTATGAAAATAAACCATATGACAAGAAAAGAGGATGTACGTCTACAATATTAAAATCTAGCCAGGACTCACTGGCGGTGGGGTACTTGGCTCCGCTGGACCGGGTACGGGTCAGTGGTTGCTTGCCCAAAGCTCCACCCCCTTTGCTAGCTGCCTGGCGGGCGTCGCCCACAGATGTCTTCCGGGCGGTGACGACAGACTCAGAGTTCCGATTGGAGAAACCAGAGCGGCCCGTGGAGGACGTCTCGTTGTCACTGGGAGTTGTGAAGGAGCCGGTTCTCTTCCTGGGCATCGCTAAGATGTCCAGTCTGGACAGCTTCTTCCCATCGGCGGACACTTTGGACGGTGCAGTGATATGGTCAGAATTCTGGGAGCCCCGGTCAGTCTCAGCACCTTCATTATCCGAGGTCTCACCCAGGCGTGCTCGGCGGAGCATAGAGGCCCGGGTTGGCCGCGGTGCTGACAGGCTGTTGGACCGTGTCAAAACCTGCTGAGTTGCCGTCTTGGCCGTCTTTCCATTGTCTTCTTTCTGAAGAGGGGCGATGAGTTTCTTGCTACGGCTAGACGGACGGGAAATTTCATGGTCAGATGACGTTGTTTCGGTCCAGTGTTGACCAGAACCCTGCTTGCCCTCTGACAGATCCAGAGATCCGCGGTTCCCTGCACTGCGGCGCATCTGGAAGCGCTTTGCTGCCTCTGCCTTGCTCGATGTATCCGTAGTCGTCTGGTTTCGGCGTTTCTCAGAAAGACGCTCACGGGCAGAAAGTTGCCGTCCCTTCTGTTGGATGGACGGGCTGGAAGAAGACTTCTCCTTCTGGAGGGCGCTGATGGCGGGACGCTTTTTGGAAGCAGAGCTGATTGGAACGTTCTTGCTACTCACCTGGCTCACGGTGCTCGCTGTGTCCACATCCGACTCACCAGAAAGAGAGTCATCCATGTGGGTGGAGGAGCCTCCTTTCTTTGAGCTACGACCGGAGCCAGATGAGGGGAACTTAGAGTCCAGAGAGGACAGAGTTCCCTCGGCCTCCTGAAGGAAGGACTGTGGGTCCTGGATGGTCTCCCTCCTCTGCTCCATATCTCTGAGGGACGGGTGGCTGGAGATGTGGGGAAGCTTCTTCATCTGGACGGTGTCGCTGGACCGGTCTTTGGTGAAGCTTTCCTGCCGGACGATGGATGATATGCAGCTGTCTTTCGTGGGGACAGAATCCTTGTCCTGTATTTGGAGGTTTGGAGCAGAGCTGTTGGGTTTGACACCGGTTTTCCTGGGTTCATGTCCACTCAGGTGTCGGATCAGGACGGTGGTAGGGGGGGGTTTTGCCGGGGGTTCGCGATTCCTCTCAGACTGTACCGGGCTCCGGGCCTGGTCAGGTTTGCCTGGACTGTCTTCAGAACCGATGTAGAAGGAGGTGGATTTGGAAGAGGGAGACACTTTCTCTGGACCTTTGAACAAAGGACCAGCAGCCCCTGGAGACAAAGATCCCGTCCTGGCCTGATTCTTCTTTGTTTTCTCCAGAACAGGCCCGTCATCTGAGCGGCTGGCGTCACTTAGGCTGTCTGGGTCCACATCATCCTGAACGGACAGGCGCTGGGTGGAGTCCTGTGGGCGGGGAGGGCCGGTGACTCTGTCCAGAGGTTCCTGGACTTGGTACGGCTCATGGCGAATCAGGATGCTTGGGGGAACACTATCCAGCTTTTCTGGAGGCACCTGGGGAAGCAGCCTTCTTGTTCTGGAGCTGTGGCTGGACTCCGACTCAGAGTTATCGTAGCTGTAATTTCCCATCGACCTGCTGATGAAGCGCAAATCTACAAAAATAATTCAAGTTGTCTCAGTTTTTCAAATAAAATGTTATATATATATATCCATTGTATTATATTTTCATCTTCTGATAAACTGCATAGACAGAAATAAAACGGCACCTTCCAGACATTCCCCTTGAGGCGGAGTGGATCCAGGTTCAGCATAGCTGTCTGCCAGACTGGCCCAACGGGAAACCCACTTGGGTCCTTCCAGACCTGCTGCATGAGCAGATGGAACCTAGCAAACAAAACAACATGATGATAGAAACGTGGGACTAAAGAGTCCTACAAGACTAAATTATACAGAGTAAATTATGTACCAGGAGAATCTGAGGGAATAACAACACTAGACTTCATGCACTGGGATCAGAACATGCTACACAGGTGTTTTTCCAGGTTCTGATTCTGTTTTTACTGGTTTTTACCTGTATGGGGCCTGTTGGGGGGCCGCTGATAGCAGCTGGGATAAAGCCATGCAACGGGTCCACAGTGCTACCATCGCTAGGCAGGTTAGCTTGCTCATCCTTGCCATCATTTATTACAGGTCTATACACTCCTGTGTTCACACCACTGTACTCTGGAGAGTCGAGGACACCAAACACCTGTCAGAGCACAGGGCATGCATGAGGACGGGGGGCAGGATCACGGCAACAGGAAGGAGCAAGAAGGACAAGAGGTTTCATGCATCCCTGAAGCCATTTAAAACACACTTTTTATTTAAGCACCTCACATGAAAATATTTGTAGTTCTCAGATATATTTATAGAACCGTTTCTGCGGTTTGAACCATGTTTATATTGACAATTTGATTGTGGACTGTTGATTTGTAGAAGGGGGAGAATAGACATACAGGTTTGTCACTTATTTGGATATTATAACACAAATAAGGTCTTTACCGCTACCCCCAACAAAGAAACTCTAGAGGGATGTTTGTGTCTCGTACTGATGATAGTAACAGAACACAGTAGTGCCTCCATACAAAAACCTGACAGCTCTGTTTTCTCTCTGTCGTCATGCAAAGCCACCTTTTAAGAGTCAATGTTCAGGGACTTGTTTTACTTTTACACAAGTACATATTCACTCTACTCAGAACTGGAAAGAAGTTTTTTCATCAGCAGTATGAACCATGAAAGCTGCTTCATACAAAGGTCAGAAGCTAACAACACTTGAAGGTCACTGAGTTCACCTGATCGATCATGTTGCGAGCTTCCTCCACCTCTTTGTCCTGCGACTCTGTCTCGATGGTGTAGGTCCCGGCATCACTCAGGCTGTCGTCCTCCTCGTTCCTCATCATCCTCTGGGAAGCTTTGGGGTCTCCTGCCCGGATGCCCAGGGGCAGCATGGGGGACATGGGAGGCCCAGAGGAGTGGACCGGAGAAGCAGTCTGGACAGCCGCATTGGTGGGGATTGAGGACTTTGACATTGCTGGAGGCTGCAAGGGGGAAGTGGGGTAGGAGGCCGAGGAAGGTGCCGGAGATTCTTGGGGGGAAGGAATTCTTGCATGAGGAGGCGACACCATCACCGGCGGTGCAGACATCGGGGGAGGGGACATCTTGTCCCTCGTTGGGGAAGAATCCTGTCGAACTGAATCCTTCAGGAATTCAGCAGCGAACTCCTGGGCGAGCTTGGACTTCTTCCCGACGCTACCGAAGGGTCTGATGGCAATAACCGAGGAGGAGCGAGAAGAGGAAGCACAGGAGTCCACCTCCCCCTCAGTCTTTTCCCTCTTCAGAGAGCTGGATCTCTGGGGGCCACCGTGGCCTTGGCCCTTCAGGGGAACCGTCACCTGCTGGGTGGGAGGGATGTGGCCGTGCACAGATGCTGGCCTCTCACCGCCTTTCCGCCGCTCCAGCTTGGCCTTCAGGGCGGAGTACGAGTCAGCGTGAGCGGGGTTGTGCGTGAAGGACTGCGAGCGCTTTTTGCGCGGGTTGTCGTCGAAGAACTCGATGATGAAGGCCTGCTGGGGGAGGTGCTCGGGGGGCCCCTGCTTGGGCTCTTCTGTGGTGGGGGACCGATCCTGAGGAGGACTCTGGGACAGAGGCCGCTCAGGGGCCACAGGTGAGGCCGGGGCCGGTTCGGGTAGAGAGTACTGCAGCACTGGAGGCGACTGGATCGTCTGCTGCGACGCCTCGGACTGCTCCGACTGGATGGAGTGGTGAGATTTACTCCTCCCTCCTTTGAGAACCGGGTCCTCCGAGTCACTCTGGGTTCCGTCCTCATGATGGTGACCTGACGACAAGAAAACACCCGTTAATCATGATGTTATGTAATGTAGTAATGTAGTGATGTTACATGACAAACAGCGGCCTGGCCCTTTAAGACGCGGATGCCGGGGGAGGCAGACCTCGGAGCGTCTTGGTGTTGACGGCCAGGTCGCTCTTGGTGCTGTAGACGTCCTCACACGTCGGACGTCTCCTCATCATGCTGACGTCGCTGTGGACCAGCCAATCAGCCACTTTGCTCTCTGATGACATCACATCTGTGGGCGTGGCTGTGGGGATGGTGCTGTTGGGCGGAGCCTGCTGCTTCCTCTGGCGGGTGGAGAACTTGGTGACGTGGTCTTTGATTTTGATCTTGCCGGGCATGCAGTCATCGAACTCGATGGTGAAGGAGGCGTGGCTCTGGACGACGGGCGGTGTCGGGTGGGGGGGGGGCGGGGCTTGGGGTGTGTCCGTGTCCTTGGTGGGGATCTCGTGAAGCTCCGCCCCCGAGGTTTTCGGGTGCTGGAAGTCCTTGGTGGGGATCTCAAAGTAGCTCGGCTCACGGTGGTACGGAGGGAAAGCGGACTTTGGTTGGGAGTCTGGCAAGGATCCAGAAAAGTCTGGATCCCCCAACGAAGAATCTCTCTGGACTTCTGAAACAAACATTTAATAACAACAACAATGAAACAGGTATAATAATAATAACAACAACAATGAAACATGTATCATAATAATAACAACAACAACAATTAAACAGGGATCATAATAATAACAACAACAACAACAATGAAACAGGTATAATAATAATAATAATAATAACAACAACAATGAAACAGGTATAATAATAATAACAATGAAACAGGTATAATAATAATAATAATAATAATAACAACAACAACAACAACAATGAAACAGGTATAATAATAATAACAACAACAATGAAACAGGTATCATAATAATAATAACAACAACAACAATGAAACAGGTATAATAATAACAACAACAATGAAACAAGTATCATCATCATCATAATAATAATAATAATATTAACAACAATGAAACAGGTATAATAATAATAATAACAACAACAACAACAATGAAACAGGTATAATAATAATAACAACAGTGAAAGAGGTATAATAATAATAACAACAACACAGGTATAATAATAATAATAACAACAACAATGACACAGGTATAATAATAATAACAACCATGAAACATGTATAATAATAATAACAACAACAACAACAACAACAACAACAACAGGTATATTAATACCTGATCCTACATGACAGAAAAATGACTTTTAATTCTAAAGCAACATTTTTAACAATAACAACTTAAACCTGTCTGTTATTGTGGTGATTTATTAAAACAAAACAAAAAACATATAGATATAATATAATATTATTAAATTATATAAAATATAATGTTATTTTATTTTATTTAAGATGAAAACTTGTTTTACCGGCATGAGGTTCATCGCTGCTCTGAACTTTATTCCCATAATCCTCTTCTCCCCACCAAGAAGGCTGACCGTACAGAGGGGTGGGTCGGGGGGGCGGGGCCTCTGCAACACACACACACACACACACACACACACACACACACACACACACACATCATTAAGCTCTCCTACAGAACTGAACTCTGATTGGATGAAGCTGTTGTAAGTTCCAGTTTGGCTCGTTTGTAGTAATATTGACAGTATTATGATGTACTTAATGTACTTGAT
>JACSYO010000823.1:92500-102529 GCA_016806645.1 Ophiodon elongatus
GGTGGAGTCACGTGATTTGACGGACTCGCGAGGTCGTCTCCCCGGTTCTGTATGACGTCTCCCCGGTTCTGGATGACATCCCCCCAGTTCTGGATGATGTCTCCCCGGTTCTGGACTTCTCCACTGCTCAGCTGCAGAGGAACCACAGAAGAAGAAATCAGCAGGACCTCAATGTGACACGCAGCCTTTCTTAGCTTTGTGATTGGATCCTGCAGGTCATACACACGCTTTGATTGGTAACAGTAACTAGGCTTTTGTTATTGACCCACCAGAGACCAGCGTTAACGAGCAGAGGTCTACACACCTCAGTTAACGAGCAGAGGTCTACACACCTACGTTAACGAGCAGAGGTCTACACACCTGCGTTAACGAGCAGAGGTCTACACACCTACGTTAACGAGCAGAGGTCTACACACCTGCATTAACGAGCATCTACACACCTGTGAAAAATTAAACCTCCATTTGGGGGAGATGAGTAAATCTGTACCACCACCCCTACCAGTGGGTCTGGGTGTGGCTGAAGGAGAAGGCAGAGGAGAGAGCAGCAGGGGTAGGTGAGTTGTCCGGTGTGATCCAGGTCTCAGTGAGAGCAAGGAAGTCAAGCGATTGCTGGATAGCAAAGCCAGAAATGAAGTCTGTCTCGTGAGTAGCTGACTGGCAGTTCCAGAGGCCCCTGTGACAAGGTGTCGGGTATGTGTGGACCGGGTGGGATGGATCACAGAGGCCCCTGTGACAAGGTGTCGGGTATGTGTGGACCGGGTGGGATGGATCACAGAGGCCCCTGTGACAAGGTGTCGGGTATGTGTGGACCGGGTGGGATGGATCACAGAGGCCCCTGTGACAAGGTGTCGGGATGTGTGGACCGGGTGGGATGGATCACAGAGGCCCCTGTGACAAGGTGTCGGGATGTGTGGACCGGGTGGGATGGATCACAGAGGCCCCTGTGACAAGGTGTCGGGTATGTGTGGACCGGGTGGGATGGATCACAGAGGCCCCTGTGACAAGGTGTCGGGTATGTGTGGACCGGGTGGGATGGATCACAGAGGCCCCTGTGACAAGGTGTCGGGTATGTGTGGACCGGGTGGGATGGATCACAGAGGCCCCTGTGACAAGGTGTCGGGGATGTGTGGACCGGGTGGGATGGATCACAGAGGCCCCTGTGACAAGGTGTCGGGTATGTGTGGACCGGGTGGGATGGATCACAGAGGCCCCTGTGACAAGGTGTCGGGTATGTGTGGACCGGGTGGGATGGATCACAGAGGCCCCTGTGACAAGGTGTCGGGTATGTGTGGACCGGGTGGGATGGATCACAGAGGCCCCTGTGACAAGGTGTTGGGTATGTGAGCACATATTCACAGAGCAGTGATCTACTCAACCACCCCAAAGACTCCAACCAAAGACTACTTTGTCTTTATCCTCAGAGTCTCGACTCCTTTGTCTTTATCCTCCGAGTCTCGACGCCTTTGTCTTTATCCTCTGAGTCTTGACTCCTTTGTCTTCATCCTCCGAGTCTTGAATCCAACTAAAGACTCCTTTGTCTTTATCCTCTGAGTCTCGACTCCTTTGTCTTTATCCTCCGAGTCTCCACTCCAACCGAAGACTCCTTTGTCTTTATCCTCCGAGTCTCCACTCCAACCAAAGACTCCTTTTGTCTTCATCCTCCGAGTCTCGACTCCTTTGTCGTTATCCTCCGAGTCTCGACTCCTTTGTCTTCATCCTCCGAGTCTTGACTCCAACCAAAGACTCCTTTGTCTTTATCCTCCGAGTCTCCACCCCAACCAAAGACTCCTTTGTCTTTATCCTCAGTCTCGACTCCAACCAAAGACTCCTTTGTCTTTATCCTCATTCTCGACTCCAACCAAAGACTACTTTGTCTTTATCCTCCGAGTCCTGACTACAACCAAAGACTCCTTTGTCTTTATCCTCCGAGTCTTGACTCCTTATTCTTCATCCTCTGAGTCCTGACTCCAACCAAAGACTCCCTTTTCTTTATCCTCCAAGTCTTGACTCCAACCAAAGACTCCTTTGTCTTTATCCTCCGAGTCTTGACTCCAACCAAAGACTCCTTTGTCTTTATCCTCTGAGTCTCCACTCCTTTGTCTTCATCCTCCGAGTCTTGACTCCAACCAAAGACTCCTTTGTCTTTATCCTCCGAGTCTTGACTCCTTTGTCTTTATCCTCCGAGTCTCGACTCCAACCAAAGACTCCTTCGTCTTTATCCTCCGAGTCTTGACTCCAACAAAAGACTCCGTTTTCTTTATCCTCCGAGTCTTGACTCCAACCAAAGACTCCTTTGTCTTTATCATCCGAGTCTCGACTCCTTTGTCTTCATCCTCCGAGTCTTGACTCCAACCAAAGACTCCTTTGTCTTTATCCTCCGAGTCTCCACCCCAACCAAAGACTCCTTTGTCTTTATCCTCAGTCTCGACTCCAACCAAAGACTCCTTTGTCTTTATCCTCCAAGTCTTGACTCCTTATTCTTCATCCTCCGAGTCCTGACTCCAACCAAAGACTCCTTTGTCTTTATCCTCCGAGTCTTGACTCCTTTGTCTTTATCCTCCGAGTCTTGACTCCTTTGTCTTTATCCTCCGAGTCTTGACTCCAACCAAAGACTCCTTTGTCTTTATCCTACGAGTCTCCACTCCAACCAAAGACTCCTTTGTCTTTATCCTCCGAGTCTTGACTCCAACCAAAGACTCCGTTTTCTTTATCCTCCGAGTCTCGACTCCTTTGTCTTCATCCTCCGAGTCTTGACTCCAACCAAAGACTTCTTTGTCTTTATCCTCCGAGTCTTGACTCCTTATTCTTCATCCTCCGAGTCCTGACTACAACCAAAGACTTCTTTGTCTTTATCCTCCGAGTCTTGACTCCTTTGTCTTTATCCTCCGAGTCCTGCCTCCAACCAAAGACTCCTTTGTCTTTATCCTCCGAGTCTTGACTCCAACCAAAGACTACTTTGTCTTTATCCTCCGAGTCTTGACTCCTTTGTCTTTATCCTCCGAGTCTCGACTCCTTTGTCTTCATCCTCTGAGTCTTGACTCCAACCAAAGGCTCCTTTGTCTTCATCCTCCGAGTCTCAACTCCAACCAAAGACTCCTTTGTCTTTATCCTCCGAGTCTTGACTCCAACCAAAGACTCCTTTGTCTTGATCCTCCGAGTCTTGACTCCTTTGTCTTTATCCTCCGAGTCTTGACTCCTTTGTCTTTATCCTCCGAGTCTTGACTCCAACCAAAGGCTCCTTTGTCTTTATCCTCCGAGTCTCCACTCCAACCAAAGACTCCTTCGTCTTTGTCCTCCGAGTCTTGACTCCAACCAAAGACTCCTTTGTCTTTATCCTCCGAGTCCTGACTCCAACCAAAGACTCCTTTGGACCATAGGAGAGGACCTGAAGAGAGCACCTGAGGAGAGGACATGAGAACCTGAGGAGCGGACATGAGGACATCAGGACCTGAGGAGAGGACATGAGGACATGAGGACCTGAGGAGAGATACTTGAAGATCATGAAGTATGAATGATGTTAAACAGACGTGTCCTTACGGGGAGTCGGTCTATGGAGCTCTAACACGACAGGATGTGGGCGGGGTCAGAGGTCACCGCACATAACTGTGTTTATTTAAATGAGCAAGTTGTTGACTGGTTCTTTATGTTCCTGTGAGGAGATGTGATTCCTTTTGTGACCAGCAGAGGTCTCTTTCTCTCCTAACTGATCAGATTCTCCTCTTCCTCCTCCTCCTCTTACTCCTCCTCTTCCTCTTCCTCCTCCTCCTCTTACTCCTCCTCTTCCTCTTACTCCTCCTCCTCCCCAATGAAGGCTGTGTGAGAAGTCCCTCGTCCTGCACCTTGACCTTTAATGTCCCTCCTGTTCAATAGTCTGGGTACTTCTGCCACACACACACACACACACACACACACACACACACACACACACACAGGGGACTCCCTGATTGGACGGTTCTCAGGAGCCTGGTCTGTTTGTCCCCTGTGAGCCTCCGTAGGACAGTAGGTCAGAGGACAGAGTGGCCAAACATCAGCTGTCAGACGTCCTCCACTCGGTCCTCAGGTGAGTCACTCTCCGTCTTTACACCTCAGGTCCTAAACACGTCTTCAGGTGTGTCTGCAGCTGCACAGGTGCATGATGGGAAACGTGCTGCAGCCTTAAAGTCTCACTGAGACACATGAAGAGTTTTAATCATTAACCAGAGTCTCTGCTGGTCTCTTCTCCCTGCTGACGTGGAGCTTCAGCTCACGCTTCTATTACAAGTCTTTATTACAAGTCTTTATTATTTTATTACAAGTCTTTATTACAAGTCTTTATTACAAGTCTTTATTATTTTACTACACGTCTTTATTACAAGTCTTTATTATTTTATTACACGTCTTTATTACAAGTCTTTATTATTTTATTACACGTCTTTATTACAAGTCTTTACTCGAAGAGAAGCATGTCTCAGTTCAGAGCTCCAGAGAACAGAGTGCTCCAGAGGAGCACTGTGAGACAAAGAAACAGATTAAAGGTTTGATATTAAAGTTTTCAGGTGAGCAGCTGTTTAGTTTCATATATTTATTTACTGATTTCTCTGTCTGTCTGTCAGTCATGTTCTCATTGGCCGTCCTCTCGCTCCGTCTCCGGGCCTCAGGTTACCAACAAATCAGGCGCTCCATGGCAACTGTTGTCTCTGGCAACAAAACCTCCAGGTGAGATCTGATCCTGGTCCCTGTTAGATCTGATCCTGGTCTCTGTTAGATCTGATCCTGGTCTCTGTTCTCAGGTTGGTGAGGGAGCGTCTGAGGCAGCAGGTGGAGGAGATGAAGAGTCTGTTCTCAGGGTTCAGACCTGGTCTTGTGGTCTTACAGGTGAGACATGGTCTCAGGGTTCAGACCTGGTCTCGTGGTCTTACAGGTGAGACATGTTCTCAGGGTTCAGACCTGGTCTCGTGGTCTTACAGGTGAGACATGTTCTCAGGGTTCAGACCTGGTCTCGTGGTCTTACAGGTGAGACATGTTCTCAGGGTTCAGACCTGGTCTCGTGGTCTTACAGGTGAGACATGTTCTCAGGGTTCAGACCTGGTCTCGTGGTCTTACAGGTGAGACATGTTCTCAGGGTTCAGACCTGGTCTCGTGGTCTTACAGGTGAGACATGTTCTCAGGGTTCAGACCTGGTCTCGTGGTCTTACAGGTGAGATATGGTCTCAGGGTTGTTATATAAAGGTATTATGTTGAGACCTGAAACTGGTCTCAACCGGCTTTGTTTACTGCAGCTGCTCCTCTCAGGGTTAATGATTGACCTGCTGGTCTCAGTCCTCCACTGGTCCTCCTCTAGTCCTCCTCTGGTCCTCCTCTAGTCCTCCTCTGGTCCTCCTCTGGTCCTCCTCTGGTCCTCCTCTAGTCCTCCTCTGGTCCTCCTCTAGTCCTCCTCTGGTTCTCCTCTGGTCCTCCTCTGGTCCTCCTCTAGTCCTCTAGTCCTCCTCTGGTCCTCCTCTGGTCCTCCTCTAGTCCTCCTCTGGTCCTCCTCTAGTCCTCTGGTCCTCCTCTGGTCCTCCTCTGGTCCTCCTCTGGTCCTCCTCTAGTCCTCCTCTGGTCCTCCTCTGGTCCTCCTCTGGTCCTCTAGTCCTCCTCTGGTCCTCCTCTAGTCCTCCTCTGGTCCTCCTCTGGTCCTCCTCTAGTCCTCCTCTAGTCCTCCTCTAGTCCTCCTCTGGTCCTCCTCTAGTCCTCCTCTGGTCGTCCTCTAGTCCTCTGGTCGTCCTCTAGTCCTCCTCTGGTCCTCCTCTGGTCCTCCTCTAGTCTTCCTCTGGTCCTCCTCTGGTCCTCCTCTGGTCCTCCTCTGGTCCTCTGGTCCTCCTCTGGTCCTCCTCTGGTCCTCCTCTGGTCATCTAGTCCTCCTCTGGTCATCTAGTCCTCCTCTGGTCCTCCTCTGGTCCTCTAGTCCTCCTCTGGTCCTCCTCTGGTCCTCTAGTCCTCCTCTGGTCCTCCTCTGGTCCTCCTCTGGTTCTCCTCTGGTCCTCCTCTGGTCCTCCTCTAGTCCTCCTCTAGTCCTCCTCTGGTCCTCCTCTAGTCCTCCTCTAGTCCTCCTCTGGTCCTCCTCTAGTCCTCTGGTCCTCCTCTGGTCCTCCTCTAGTCCTCCTCTAGTCTTCCTCTGGTCCTCCTCTAGTCCTCCTCTAGTCCTCCTCTGGTCCTCCTCTGGTCCTCCTCTAGTCCTCCTCTAGTCCTCCTCTGGTCCTCCTCTAGTCCTCTGGTCCTCCTCTAGTCCTCTAGTCCTCCTCTGGTCCTCCTCTGGTCCTCCTCTAGTCCTCCTCTAGTCCTCCTCTGGTCCTCCTCTAGTCGTCCTCTGGTCCTCCTCTGGTCCTCCTCTGGTCCTCCTCTGGTCCTCTGGTCCTCCTCTAGTCCTCCTCTGGTCCTCCTCTGGTCCTCTAGTCCTCCTCTAGTCCTCCTCTGGTCCTCCTCTGGTCCTCCTCTGGTCCTCCTCTAGTCCTCCTCTGGTCCTCCTCTAGTCTTCCTCTGGTCCTCCTCTGGTCCTCCTCTGGTCCTCCTCTGGTCCTCCTCTAGTCCTCCTCTGGTCCTCCTCTGGTCCTCTAGTCCTCCTCTGGTCCTCCTCTAGTCCTCCTCTGGTCCTCCTCTGGTCCTCTAGTCCTCCTCTGGTCCTCCTCTAGTCCTCCTCTGGTCCTCCTCTAGTCCTCCTCTGGTCCTCCTCTGGTCCTCCTCTAGTCCTCCTCTGGTCCTCCTCTAGTCCTCCTCTGGTCCTCCTCTGGTCCTCTAGTCCTCCTCTGGTCCTCCTCTAGTCCTCCTCTGGTCCTCCTCTGCCTCTAGTCCTCCTCTGGTCCTCCTCTGGTCCTCTAGTCCTCCTCTGGTCCTCCTCTAGTCCTCTGGCCTCCTCTAGTCCTCCTCTGGTCCTCCTCTGGTCCTCCTCTAGTCCTCCTCTAGTCCTCCTCTAGTCGTCCTCTGGTCGTCCTCTGGTCCTCCTCTGGTCCTCCTCTAGTCCTCCTCTGGTCCTCCTCTAGTCCTCCTCTGGTCCTCCTCTGGTCCTCTAGTCCTCCTCTGGTCCTCCTCTGGTCCTCCTCTGGTCCTCCTCTGGTCCTCTAGTCCTCCTCTGGTCCTCCTCTAGTCCTCCTCTGGTCCTCCTCTGGTCCTCTAGTCCTCCTCTGGTCCTCCTCTAGTCCTCCTCTGGTCCTCCTCTGGTCCTCTAGTCCTCCTCTGGTCCTCCTCTGGTCCTCTAGTCCTCCTCTGGTCCTCCTCTGGTCCTCTAGTCCTCCTCTGGTCCTCCTCTAGTCCTCCTCTGGTCCTCCTGTCCTCCTCTGGTCCTCCTCTGGTCCTCCTCTGGTCCTCCTCTAGTCCTCCTCTGGTCCTCCTCTGGTCCTCTAGTCCTCCTCTGGTCCTCCTCTGGTCCTCTAGTCCTCCTCTGGTCCTCCTCTGGTCCTCTAGTCCTCCTCTGGTCCTCCTCTGGTCCTCTAGTCCTCCTCTGGTCCTCCTCTAGTCCTCCTCTGGTCCTCCTCTAGTCCTCCTCTGGTCCTCCTCTGGTCCTCTAGTCCTCCTCTGGTCCTCCTCTAGTCCTCCTCTGGTCCTCCTCTGGTCCTCTAGTCCTCCTCTGGTCCTCCTCTAGTCCTCCTCTGGTCCTCCTCTAGTCCTCCTCTGGTCCTCCTCTGGTCCTCTAGTCCTCCTCTGGTCCTCCTCTAGTCCTCCTCTGGTCCTCCTCTGGTCCTCTAGTCCTCCTCTGGTCCTCCTCTAGTCCTCCTCTGGTCCTCCTCTAGTCCTCCTCTGGTCCTCCTCTGGTCCTCTAGTCCTCCTCTGGTCCTCCTCTAGTCCTCCTCTGGTCCTCCTCTGGTCCTCTAGTCCTCCTCTGGTCCTCCTCTGGTCCTCTAGTCCTCCTCTGGTCCTCCTCTGGTCCTCTAGTCCTCCTCTGGTCCTCCTCTGGTCCTCTAGTCCTCCTCTGGTCCTCTAGTCCTCCTCTGGTCCTCTAGTCCTCCTCTGGTCCTCCTCTGGTCCTCCTCTGGTCCTCCTCTAGTCCTCCTCTGGTCCTCCTCTGGTCCTCTAGTCCTCCTCTGGTCCTCCTCTAGTCCTCCTCTGGTCCTCCTCTGGTCCTCTAGTCCTCCTCTGGTCCTCCTCTGGTCCTCTAGTCCTCCTCTGGTCCTCCTCTGGTCCTCTAGTCCTCCTCTGGTCCTCCTCTGGTCCTCTAGTCCTCCTCTGGTCCTCCTCTGGTCCTCTAGTCCTCCTCTGGTCCTCCTCTGGTCCTCTAGTCCTCCTCTGGTCCTCCTCTGGTCCTCTAGTCCTCCTCTGGTCCTCCTCTGGTCCTCTAGTCCTCCTCTGGTCCTCCTCTGGTCCTCTAGTCCTCCTCTTAATCCACAAACACGTTTTGTGGTAATTTGAGTTCAAACATGAATTTAAACTCAAAGTTTTTCAGACTGAATTCATATAAATAATAATAATATAAATGAAGTTAATATGAAAGCATGAATGTAATAATGTAATATATATTATTCTGCATTATAAGAACTTTTACTTTACTTTAAGTATATTTTGATGATACTCCTTGTACTTACAGAGTATTTCTACATGTAGTATTACTACTACTTCTTCTTCTACTAAAGACACAGTAAATGTGCTGCTGTTGCTATGACGATATAAAGGTGTTGACTGTGTTTCAGGTGGGAGACAGAGACGACTCCAACCTTTACATCAGCAGCAAGCTGAGAGCTGCAGCCGAGGTGAGGACACACACACACACACACACACACACACACACACACACACATAATAATCTATATCTTTAAAAACATCTTTTCTTGTCTGCAGATCGGAATCGAAGCAAAACACCTGAGACTGCCGAAAACAGCAACACAGGAAGAGGTCAGTGACACACCTCCACCTGTTAGCTTCCAGCTGTTAGCCTCCACCTGTTAGCCTCCAGCTGTTAGCCTCCAGCTGTTAGCCTCCACCCGTTACCCTCCACCCGTTACCGCCCACCCGTTACCGCCCACCCGTTACCGCCCACCCGTTATCGTCCACCCGTTACCGCCCACCCGTTACCGCCCACCCGTTACCCTCCACCCGTTTCCGCCCACCCGTTACCCTCCACCCGTTTCCGTCCACCCGTTTCCGCCCACCCGTTTCCGTCCACCCGTTACCCTCCACCCGTTTCCGCCCACCCGTTTCCGTCCACCCGTTTCCGCCCACCCGTTTCCGCCCACCCGTTACCGTCCACCCGTTACCCTCCACCCGTTACCGCCCACCCGTTGCCGCCCACCCGTTGCCGCCCACCCGTTACCGCCCACCCGTTACCCTCCACCCGTTACCCTCCACCCGTTTCCGCCCACCCGTTACGTCCACCCGTTACCCTCCACCCGTTACCGTCCACCCGTTACCGCCCACCCGTTACCGCTCACCCGTTACCGTCCACCCGTTACCGCCCACCCGTTATCCTCCACCCGTTACCCTCCACCCGTTACCCTCCACCCGTTACCCTCCACCCTTTACCGTTCACCCGTTACCGCCCACCCGTTATCGTTCACCCGTTTCCGTCCACCCGTTACCGTCCACCCGTTTCCGTCCACCCGTTACCCTCCACCCGTTACCGTCTACCCGTTACCGTCTACCCGTTACCCTCCACCCGTTTCCGTCCACCCGTTACCGTCCACCCGTTTCCGTCCACCCGTTACCCTCCACCCGTTACCGTCCACCCGTTACCGCCCACCCGTTACCGCCCACCCGTTACCGCCCACCCGTTACCCTCCACCCGTTACCGTCCACCCGTTACCGCCCACCCGTTACGTCCACCCGTTACCCTCCACCCGTTACCGTCTACCCGTTACCGCCCACCCGTTACCGCCCACCCGTTACCCTCCACCCGTTACCGTCTACCCGTTACCGTTCACCCGTTTCCGTCCACCCGTTACCGTCCACCCGTTTCCCTCCACCCGTTACCCTCCACCCGTTACCGTCTACCCGTTACCGTCTACCCGTTACCCTCCACCCGTTACCGTCCACCCGTTTCCGTCTACCCGTTACCGTCCACCCGTTACCCTCCACCCGTTACCGTCT
>JACSYO010000824.1:0-10000 GCA_016806645.1 Ophiodon elongatus
TCCTCACATGACTTTCAGGTGGAGTTTGCCCGATGTCAGGAAATGAAAAACGTTAAAATGTCTATTTTAAGAAGTATGCTTTCTCAGCTTGACTCTTCACAGGAAGTTAGCAAGAAACATTTCCCTCCAGACGTGTGAACACTATTTGATAAAAAAATCAAAGATAAGTAAATTTATTCAACATATTACAGCACTTGAGGTCTTACTGAACAGAATTATGTAACTTGATACATAATTATATATATATATATACATAATTATATATATATATATATATAATTATGTATCAAGTTACATAATATATATATATATATTTATATATTTATATATATATATATAATTGTGTATCAAGTTACATAATATATATATATATATATATATATATATATATACTTGATATATATAAAAAGAAAAAAACAATAAATGTAAAATAATTTCCTAAATACGTGCTTTACCAAACGATTTAATTGTTGCTTCATAATAAAGGTAGCGAAGTTAAGCTAATGCTAATAAATGTCAGTATTTGCTATGAAATAAAACACATCTAATTATTCATTGTTGTAAATATGATACATTTAATGTTATTTCATCATATATATGCTAAATGATTACATAAGTTCAATTTATTGGTAAACGTAGTGATTCTAAGATAATAAATGTCATTTATTTTATAAAAAAAAAAAACAATACATATGAATATTCACTGCTGTTCATATATATATTTAATGGTATTCCATTAAATATTTGATGAAATACTTTAACCCTCACAACCACAACCAGATGTGCGTTATGACAACTGTGGACATTGGGCCCTTCACGGTGACGAGCGTGGGAGGAGCAGCCTGTGTCCAAAGCGTGTGTCGAGATGGAAATGTCAGAAATGCAACGTTTTCCTGTGTTTGAATGCAAACCAGCAATGCTTTGCAGCATCCCATGATAAATAAAGTGGATCTAATGCACAGATGAGGTGTGTTGAGACTGAAATGTTAGAAAATACAATGTTTTTCTGTGTTTTGCGGTGTTCCCTTTGTTTGAAGGAAAAACAAGATAACTTATTTGTAGCTATAAACAGCATAAATGTTACACTCCACACTTCAGATATTTGGTGATATGCTAACATTTATACTGTTTATTACTACAAATAAGTTAGCATTGTATTTGACTAATTCTACTGTTGGTATTTGTATGCATTTTGGTATTTTTTACCATAAAGTGACCTCTCAACCGTTCGGTAGAGGCCTGTATTTACAGAGCTGTGGGGTCTGTTGAACTTCTTTTTTTTTTATTATTGTTTTTATTACTGCCCCAAAGAAATAAAAAATGCAAAGAAATAATTTTTCCATCACTTTTTTCTTAGTGAGGACATTAAAGAGTGAAGGAAATGTACATTCAGGACCTGAGCAGACTACTTGGCTGACGGAAGAGATGACTGTTTATGTGTCACTTATTAGAATCATGATTCATGCGGAAGGAAAATTAGCTGATTAAGCTTCCAAGAAAAGAGACTGAGCGCACTGTCTAATTGAAAAAGGGGCCACATGTGCACAGACACCACCACCTGACCAGAGAGGTCAGAGGTCAGAGGTCAAGGGTCAGCGACAGCGCCACACCCCTACAGACAAACTCCTGATTCATTGGCTTTGAGGACTTTTACACTGAAGATGATTCTTCACTGGTCACTTTTTATAAAGTCATCTCCAGATAGAGCGCAATAATTAGTTAAAATAATTAAATAGGTATACTTTGAAAGGAGATGGGCCTCATGTTTACCACACATTCAAGCTGAGGGGGCCTCCTAGTGGTGACATTATGAATTACACAAATATACAGTATAACACAGAAGTAGCATGAAGAGGGAATTACTAGGAAAAAGACTGAAACTTTGTCTAATCCAGACTGTTAATATTCACCATATTAAATTCAACTAAACATTTTAATGTATTTTTGAAGAAAGTGAGGACTGTAGATATTGTCCCCAGTCATGTACATTGACTTGTATTAGAAAGGAAGATGGCCAGTGTGAACAGCAGGAATGACTACAGCAAGCAAAAAGCTGTTTTAATATGCATCTGGGTATCTGAATATTGTGTTAACACAGACTAGTTTGTTGGGAATCCTACAAAAGTGTTGGCTTTGTGATTTATACACTTTTAGTTTCATTTGTGAACTTCAATCTGAGTGGCCACAGAAAGGAGAAATCTTTTTTTCTTCCTATTTCGTAATATGAAAACACCGCTGAAGGAAGTAAAGCAACAAAGTGCAACGTAAGAGCTAAGAATCAGAACTTACATTTATTGCAACCACAATGACTTGAGTTATGACTTGTGCTGACATCCCATTTAGTTTAGCAAGAAAGTATTGACTTGAAGGAAAATAGTAAACATGTTAAAGAAACCCTAATAAAAAACTTTTTTGAGTTTGTACAATTAAAAAATAGAGAATGACATCTTTCACAAAAATCATAAAATCTTGTCAGTATTTTCTTGTAAAATTAAAATAGTAAAAGAGATGAGTATGAGACTGAAAATGTCTACAAAAAAAGTGTGGAATGAAAACATTAGTGAGGTTAATGTTACGTAGGATTTTAAAATGTATTTCTTTAGCCTTATTGGGTTTACAGAATGTTTTAATCAAGAAGGTTTTAATTTCAAACATGCAAATACTTTATGATTGATGGGGAACTTAAAGGTTTGAGTTTGTTTTTGACAGGATAATTCATATTTTCATTTGCTTGTTGGTGAATGAGAAAGTTTGATTTGAGAGAAGTCACAAAATAATAGAAAAACTGTATAGGGTACTGTTTATATCTTAATACAGCACTTCTTTCATTTCCCTCCACTGTTAATAGAGACATGTTCAGATGCTGATGATTGTTTATCAAGATAATAATAATAATAATAATAATAATAATAATAATAAATAAAAAAATTGTTTGTTTTTTAACCAAGATTTTTAACTGTATATAAAAACTATTAAATCTTGTACCAATAAAAAGGCGACAGAAACTGTAAAGGCATGTTTACATGTAAAAGTAATTATTAAATTAAATATTATGCCTAAAATATTTATTTTCCTTTATATACATATATATCATTTTTTGTAAATAAATTTGCAATTTGTTCAATAAATAAACAAATAAGTAAAAGTGGCGCGCCTATATGACGCCGACACAGCGCCTCTCTGTGACGTCATCAAAACGCGCCTCCCAGAAAGCTCTCCAAGCGGTAAGCATTTTTTTTCTTTTTCACAAAATTAATATCGCAACACTGTCGAAAATAACACCAACGTCTTCCACCTTAATCAGTGTGACAAACATTTATAGGAAAGTATGAGTTTATAGCAGAGACTGTGTCGCTAGTTAGCTTTAAAAGCATTAAGCGACATTCTGTTGATTCATCCTCGTCCGTGTCAACAGTTTAGCTCAAAATGAGCATTTTCTTTAGTTAGTTATCAGCGTAAACCTCAACAACTTTAAATAATATGAACTATAAAAACCAACCTCGGTCGGTAGTTGGTACCAGTTAGCATTAACCGGCAGCTAGACGTTAGATGACCAAGCAAACCTGTGAATATGAGACCCGAAAGCTAACTGGTTCATTGGCTTCGTGCAGACAGTCAAATTAACTTTGTGTTTGTTTCCCACAGTGGAAGAGTTTTAACAGCAATCTGCAAACATGGTGAGTTAACTGTAATGTTGTATGATGAAATGTATTTATATTCTTTCTTTCTTGTGAGATAAAATGGCTAAACGTCTCTGCAGCCAGTCTGCTCTTTGACTAGAGGAATAGCTGAGGTCCCCAGGGGTCTTGTGATGGAGCCTGGGGCTCTGAGAATGATAAACAACATTTCAGTTATTTGTCTATTAGATTACACGTTGACGCTGCAGGAAACAGAAGCTGTGTAGGTTCCTCGAAAGACCTTCACGTACACAAGGTTGAAAATAAAGTATCAGTAAGGTGTTAGGCCACCATGAGCCTCCAGAACAACAACAACAACAACAATGCACCTTGTTATGGATTCTCCGAATCTCTGAATCTGAATTATTCATTGAGGATTTCAAGTTTGCCCCGAAAAACAAACCAAATCAACTGACGGTGGTATGTTTTGGCTGGAGACTGCAGCGTTAAGTTGTCGGATGTCCATTCTGATTCTTCCAGCTACTGAAAGACATTTCACGCTTCTGTTTCCAAGGAGCCGTTTCGTCAACAAGCCGATTTAGTGATATTCTGCTCACTTGCATATTCTATAGCTCCAAGAAAAAGAACAAAAAAAACATCTTAAGAGAATTAAAGGGGAACCGTGAGCAAACCCAACAGAATTGTTCGCAGTTACGGCCGCGTGTTGTCATTGAACGTGTACGATATTTATAAGAGAACTCTCGCTGTTAGTCCCAACAAAATAATCGTAACTACTTGTCGTCTGTATGTGGAAGTTAAGTTCCGGTTAGCCTTGATACGTTTTCTGTTTCCTTTTTCAGTCCCGTCGATATGATTCAAGAACCACCATCTTCTCACCGGAGGGTAAGAGTTCCTCAACCACACATATAGCTTTTACTCGTTTAAACCAGGAGAAAGCATCGTGTTTTTATTTTTTAACTTCGTGCCTCCTTGCGTCCTTGCATCCTTGCGTCCTCGTCTTGACGGCACTGTGCGTGTCATTTGCAGGGCGTCTGTACCAGGTCGAGTATGCCATGGAAGCCATCGGCCACGCCGGCACCTGCCTGGGGATTCTAGCCAGCGACGGCGTGCTGCTGGCCGCTGAGAGGAGGAACATCCACAAGCTGCTGGATGAGGTGTTTTTCTCTGAGAAGATCTACAAGCTGAACGAGTGAGTTACGTCCGCTTAGGCCTTCGTGTTGTTTTAAATAGTAGAGAGGGCAGCGTGCAAATGCTTGTCATAGTCAGATTATCAAATATACAGGGGGGGGGGGGGGAATCAATGTCTTTGCAATGCTCCTACATCTTCCCGTTTCCTTGCAGAGACATGGCGTGCAG
Organism: Ophiodon elongatus; assembly: GCA_016806645.1. Classification (NCBI taxonomy): domain Eukaryota; kingdom Metazoa; phylum Chordata; class Actinopteri; order Perciformes; family Hexagrammidae; genus Ophiodon; species Ophiodon elongatus. The sequence goes on from JACSYO010000824.1 coordinate 4,995, forward strand.
TGTGGCGGGAATCACATCAGATGCCAACGTACTGACCAATGAGCTGAGGCTTATCGCACAGAGGTGAGCTCCCGGCAGCGTCGCCGCCTTAATTTCTGCCGCAGCCACGTGCTTCTCGTGGGCCGAAATACAAAATGTGGATGCGATTGCGATGATCTGCGTTGCCGTTGCAGGTACCTGCTGCAGTACCAGGAGCCGATCCCGTGCGAGCAGCTGGTCACGGCGCTGTGCGACATCAAACAGGCCTACACGCAGTTTGGAGGTACAAAACGGAGCCACACAGTTTTGTCTCGTCGCAGGAGATGTTTTTTTTTTAATCTGCATGCAAAGTTTACTTCCTGATGAAATCAGCTTTTTTTTTTGCAACTCTATACCATTTTCTTTCAGTTTCAGTATTTGGCCTCATGATTGTTAGAATAAGAGCCAGGTTGAGAAAAGCATCTTGCACTATTTGAATGCTTAGCCTTCTTTTTTCTTTTTTCTTCAAGCAGGTCGTGTTGCATAGTTGTTACTTTTGTCAGTTATTGTGATTTAGATTATAAATCATGATCATTAGTTTTGATTATTTGAGGAAATGTTTCTTCTCCAACTGATTTACTCTTTGCATCCTAACAACTATTCAAACTCAAAGGATTCTAAAACTAGAAATAACTGAAATTTAAAACTGATGTCAACGTGCCCTCTGACTTATTTTGATATGAAAGTATTGTCGTTAAAATACAAAGTTACGAAACTACTGAAAATCGCGTTTCAAAAGAATGTGGGTTAAAAAAAACATAATCAAAGACACTCTCCATGAATCAGTGTAGTGAAGTCACCGTGTGTGTGCACGCTTGTCTGTTCTCACAGGAAAGCGTCCCTTCGGCGTCTCGCTGCTCTACATGGGCTGGGACAAACACTATGGCTTCCAGCTCTACCAGAGTGACCCCAGTGGAAACTACGGCGGTTGGAAGGCCACGTGCATCGGAAACAACAGCGCTGTAAGTCTCACCTCCAAACGCTCTCGTCCAAGAATCCATTTACTTGAAATCGAGTCGTAAAGGAAACAAACGTGTGTGTATGTGGGGAATCTGAACATTTTTGAACGCTGCGTGGATGTGTACAGACAAAAACAGAGGGAATTATAGAACTGTCATTCCACCCAGTGGCACTGGAGGGCGCTGCTGCACTGAGTCTTTCAACACATTGGCCGCGAACAGTGCTGGACCCTCAACAATGAACATGCTGTGGCCTACTTAGTGCCGACTCTTGGGGTAGCTAATTGTGCAATTCCTGATTCACGGTGGCTTTGCTAATCTCAGCGGCTTTTCACAGGGCTGCACACAAAGCATTGTGGGTAACGGCGCCTCCTCAGAGCAGAACACTTCTGTCCAACGGGGCCTTTCGGTACCCTGAGTGCATGCACGTTTAGTTTGGTCGTTGGTTTCTTAAACCGAGGAGCGAGGAGGTGGAAAGACAAAAGGTAGAAGAAATATTCCCCCGAAGCCGAGTGAGTTAATGAAACGCCACAGATTAGATCTCATCTCCAACCTCCGACGCTTTAAGGCCAGAAGTGGATGTGGTCACCGAGAGATTTGGCAACTTGAAGAATGTGTTTCGCTGGTTTATAGATTTACATGGCGATCAACTCCACTACTCCTATAGACCGATGCGATGACAACTGATTCTTTTTTTAATACGTTTTCTCAGAGTGTTTGTGAATACGGCCCCTGGTCCTGGCGGCGTGAGCGTTGGGCAATTCTGCAGCACCAACGAGAAGGACGGTGTGTTTAAGAGTGATTTTATTTAAACTTTGTCTCTCTGTGCTCTTCTCTGCTCGCTCCCAGGCAGCCGTCTCCATGCTGAAGCAGGACTTCAAGGAGGGAGAGATGAAACTTTCCACGGCTCTGGCTCTCGCCGTTAAAGTTCTCAATAAAACCATGGACGTCAGCAAGCTGTCTGCAGAGAAAGGTGCTCAAATAATATAGATGTGTTTTAGAGCAAATTAATTTCAAGACTTTTTCAAGAGAGACCTGAGAATAAGAAAACATTTTCAGTCAGACAACCAGCATACACAAACCGTACATATAGTTAGCAAAAAAAAAAAACATATTTATTTTTTTACACTTTGATTGTGATGTTAAAAGAGTTGCCTCATAGATAAAAAAAAAACCCAGAGACATTTTACAGACTGCAGAATCCCTCAGCTCTGCTTCTTTCAACTCATTGTTGTTTTTTTTCACGGCCTCAACTTTACTGTTACCAGCAGACGGACCGTGAACAGCTAGCAGGTGAACATAGTGGATCATTTAGCAGCTAAACAGCAAAGAGATTTCCCTCCAGAGCAGGTGGAGACCAGGAAGCTAAATATCACATTTGCATTCGTCCGGTGGACAGAAACACTTCTCAGAGGGATCTCTGTCTCTTTGGTTGTGCACCAAACCCGACTTCATTTGCAAACCCTTCATACAAAACAACATATATTTGTTAAGAGGACTTTCTAACAAGCTAAAAGTGTGAATATAAAGTAATCCTCTCAGCCATCGGGCTGTAAGGAAGAGAGCTTTTGTGACACCAAACTTTGGGCAGTGTACATTGTCACATGCTACATGTGACCGAGACAGCTGGTTAGAACTGCTGTTTTTGTTATTTTTTTTAGCAGGACAGGTGATCATTATGCAGTCGCCTCCTTGTTCCAAACATGTAACAGAATGTATCTGTTTTGTATCTATATTTCTACATTCTACAGAATGTACATTCTACAGAACATTCTACGGAATGTACGTTCCATAGAACATTATCTATTATTATCTATTATCTATATTTCTACATTCTGTAGAACATTATCTATTATTATCTATTATCTATATTTTTCTACATTCTGTAGAAATATATAGATACAAAACCACAAGTGTACATACTAACACATTACCGCCTCTCTCTCTGCGTGTTTGTGGTTCCAGTGGAGATCGCCACTCTGACCCGTGAGAACGGAAAGACCTGCATCAAAGTGCTGAAGCAGAAAGAAGTCGAGGAGCTGATCAAGAAGCACGAAGCCGAAGAGGCCAAGGCCGAGAAAGAGAAGAAGGAGAAGGAGCAGAAGGAGAAGGACAAGTAGTCGCGCTGTTTGTGGAGTTTGTGTGTGTGTGTGTGTGTGTGTGAGATCGAAATGTGAAACTTCAGGTATGTTTGCATTTGTGTTGTTTCTTAAAATAAATCCAGATGATGAATTATTGACTTCTTTTTGTCGTGTTTTTGTTATTTCATTGTTATCGGTTTCAAATGAACTCTTTTACATACTCGATGTTGCTTGGCGTTAACAAGTTCAAAATTGTGTCGTAAAAGTTCTCGGTCATAAAAAGTAATATTTTTATGTATATATAAAAAATAAAAAAAAAAGTAATTAAAAAGTGCTTCAAAATCAGTCAGAAAAAAAAGTCGGTGTAGTATATCGAAAGAAAAAGTCGTGGTATGTTGGAAAAAAATAATCAAAAAGTCTCATTTCACAGTCAAAAACAAGTATTACTTTTCCATCATGCAGTGATGTAACTAAACTGGGCAATAACAGTTAAAGAAAATGAAGTGAGACTTGGCAGGTTTAAAACATCCACTCTGTTACAGTTACTGTTTTCATTGGCCCTCATCAGTGTGAACAAACTCCTCAATACATGCGAGATCCATAATGATAACTAGATACCGGATACAATGCGGCTCTCGGTCCTCCACCAAAGAGGCCGTTCGCTGAGGGGGCGGCGGTTAAAATTCAACTTAAACCTGTTTTTGACGGCGTCGTGCACACGGTGTCCTGGTCGGGGGGTCGGGGGGGGAGGGGAGGGGGGGGAAGCAGGAAGTAGGTAGAAAAGTGAAAGTTGAGGTCGAAACATTGCAGCTTTAAAGTCTGACTTCACCCCCGAGATCAAAAGTACTGATTTTAAAAGTGGTTTCGGGCGTGTGGATGTGCGGGGAGGAGTTGCTCAGATTTGAGTTCAGGCTGAAAGGAGTATTTTTTTATATCTAAATACATTTATTGACATATAAAAGTCCCAAACAGTCAGCAGTGGCTTGCGAGGTTCAGGGCTGATTTTAAAACAGTAGATGGCGTCTTTCAACCCATGAAACGACGACTGTAATATCATATATGTTCTATCATTCAGCTCACAGCTTTAAAAAGTTCAAAGGAGAAGTACCTCCATGCTAAACCTGTAGATGAACTCTCATGAGATACGTGGACTTACCGTTGGGGTCTTTATGGGATTCGAGCTAAATGTCTGAGGGCAGAGCAGATGGTCTTTATGTATTCTGCATGAATTGTGTAATGCATACTTTAAATCCGTTATGAAATGGAGGCCACGGTTACGCAACGATAAATATGTTCTTCTTTGTTTTATGTGCTGGGTGTTTTCCGGTCCTCGCTGTAAAAACAGGAAGTTTCTTTTAACTTTTCATCAGATGTTTTCTGGGTTTAGCCGAGTGGTTAGTAAGAGCGGTGGTCTGGAGGACAGTGGTTTTAATGTCAGTGTTGATTATTATATGGCAGTATCAATGGCCCAAAGCGGATGTGGACATTTTCTTTTTTTACATGTTATACAAAAGCAGCTTTATGCTAAATACATTTCCCTTCATCAGTCTTCACTCAACCACCAATATTGACAAATTGTTTGCAAATTTGCAAATTTACTTAAAAGCAACTGAAATTCAGCGTCTTGCAAAAGTTTTCACCCCCTTGGCGTTTTTACTATTTTATTGCATTACAACATGGAATTAAAATGCATTTTAATCTGGATTTTATGTAATGTACCAACACAAAATAGTCAAAATTGGGGAAGTGGTGTGTGTGTGTGTGTGCATATTATTAATTTCATTTATTTAAGATTTGGCCCATTCCACATGGGATTACAGGACACCACTATTTTTCATACATTTGACGGTCTTGCATATACAAAGAAAAAAAAAAACTTAAATATCTACAGATTATCTTGGTAGAGCTTTTTTCTTCTCTAAAATCTCCAAATAACTGGTCAATTTAT